>MU216805.1:128742-162534 GCA_018584345.1 Thuja plicata | reverse complement strand
TAAACATATACACATGTATATATATATATATATAAAATACCTTTTAAAATGTAATGGAATAAATGTTTTACAAAGAAATGTCAAAATCTCCAACCTTTCAACTGGTTCAGAGGTTTGTTTGCCGCTTCCTTACTGTTGACCTTCGCTGCTTCTACACTGCTCACTGTCAATAATGAAATTTCAAAAATGAATATTTATAATTAAAAAAACCCAAATTGATGGTTTTGATTGAAACCAATTAAATATAAAAATTAAAAAGGGGTTTCGATCAGAGGTCAGTTTCAATTGAAATCATGACATTACATACTTTTGATCAAAAGTGACTTCCGATAAAAAGTGACTAAAAATTAAATTTTCCCAAAAGTGCCTAATTTGTTCATCCAAAAAAGTGTAATGCATTATTGTGGGTTCACTCAGTGATGGGAAGGAGTGATTTTTAGAGTATTACACTGTCACCTTCTTTTGCAATGACAATGATGGAATCATTCATGGAAAGTGTGATGTTTTTCTTATATTTCAATTTTACACATTAGGGTAGATGGTTGTAGACATGTCTTTATTATATTTTCAAATGGTATTTTTCATTTTAAAGAAGTTTTGTTGTAAGAGAATTTTGTGCAAGTTATAGTCAACTATGTCATCTATAATGTCAATTGTGCATTACAAGAAGGGTTGGTATTTGAAGGTTGTAACTTTTGTTTATGTGATGCAGTAAGTGGTAGTTTTGGTTGAAGTGTGTGTTAAGGAAACTATGCTATGGCACTGGTTACAAAGCAATTGATATGGTAGTAGGTGGGCATTCTTTATCTTCAATATTGTAGTGATATTCCATTAGACATAACATTCTAAGAGGTGTTAAAAGGTGTTGGGATTTAGTGCATAGAGATACTTGTAGTGTGTTTAAGATGGATTGTTTTATTGCATATCTAGATGTTTGAGGAAGAAAGCATTTGGAGAAACTCCTAGGTACATTCATCATTAAGGTCATCAATGAAAGTGGACAATGTTGATTTTATGACACTTTTCCCTCTTATGCAACTATGTACAAAATTATTCAATAGGAGAAGTTGTGGTATTCTTGAAATAAGCATGTTCCAAGGTGGCATAGGCATCAACATGGTTTCTTGAAAGAGTAACCTATAAAAGAGAGAAATATTTTATTTATTGTTGTTTTTTAAATGTATAATGTAGGCATTACTTATAGAAGTCATATCAAAGATCTACTCTTAATCTTTAACATATAATTGATATTGGGTTGGTGTTTGATTGTGAGATGCTACATGAATGCCTAGTGTCCCAATTGAATAGTATTGGCTAAGTTGATCAATTGGGAAATGGTCAAGTGCCAGATGTTAGTTTGTATTAATTTTAGACTATGTCAATGCTTTTGATTGTGGATTTAGGAATGAATTGGAGAAAGTAATCAACATCTTCTCTTTCATATTGGGTTTTTTTAGGTGCACACTTGCGCTAGGCACTAGCTAAGACAACATTGTATCAATCACCTTTTGTTGATATTTTTTTTTTCTATAGTCATCTATCCATAATTTTCAACAAGATCAACATGCATAATTGTTTCTTTTGGTTGGCCTGTTGGTTTCTTAGCACATGCACAACTATATGTCACCACTACATCTCCCTCAAAAATAATGATATATTTTGTTGTGTAGATCTCTAATATGTTTGATGCATGAGGTGGTTTCAATTTTAATCTATAATAAAGTGTCTCATAAATAAATTAACCACAAAAAATCAAGTGGTATGTTTGACAAACCTAAAAAATGTATTTCAAATATCTGTGAAAAATCTTTCCTTTTTAATTTTTAATCATCAATGGAATAACTTGCATTATCCGAGAGGTTGTCTTGGTGAGAGGTGACTATATGTGGATTGTAGAGGAAAGAATGATGTAATTTAGTATTGAATTTGGCTATACAAATTAGGAGAAAAATGCATGGTTTGTTGTAAATAAATAGTAAGATAATACAAAAGTGTGTAGGGCAGTACACATTTTCATGGTGTGTACATTTTTTGGATGGAAAGTTGTGTTGGGGAATTGCATAGATTTCATCTTGCTTTGTCAAATGACTATGGGAAGGAACAAATTTCTAAATTGAAGTTAAAAGAAAGACTAATAGTACTTTCCAAGACCATTCTTTTCTTAAAAAAATTTCATTTGCTTGCTAGTTTTTCAATTTCAGAAGCTTTCTAAACATACACCACTTTTGTTTACTTGCTTAAAAACAAACGGATGAAAGAAAAGCTTTTCCCAAGCCAAAATTTCACTAGTGGTTGGTATCTAGGAATGAAATAACATGTTACAACTAAAAAGAGAAATATTTATAATTTTATAAAAAGAATACAACACTTACTCAAAATATTGGAATGCAGAACTTCAGAACTTTAATATGCAAAATCTTGAACTTTAGCTTTATCGCAAGCCTACAAAAATCAAGCACCAATCGATATACATGTCATAGAATTCAAAGGAACCAACCCATCAAAGGCACCAATATGGTTATACTATAATTTACACATTGTAAGCTATGTGTAAGAATAAATTAATTACATGGAAAAATATTAGATATAGACAAATAGAAAATGTGATACATTATTGACACAAAAACCTATCGTGATAATGCATTCATAAAAGAGGCGAGTTGTAACAAATTTCACAC
The DNA here is from genome assembly GCA_018584345.1 of Thuja plicata. Classification (NCBI taxonomy): domain Eukaryota; kingdom Viridiplantae; phylum Streptophyta; class Pinopsida; order Cupressales; family Cupressaceae; genus Thuja; species Thuja plicata. The sequence continues at coordinate 159,856 of MU216805.1, read as the reverse complement.
CTCAAAGAGATTTAGAATAGGTATATTGATACTTACAGATCTGGGAATGTTTAGAATAATGGACAATTGAGCAATAGTATCAAAGAGCCTAGTAATAATGGTAATACAAACAATAATAATTAAAACATTGTAATGTGTTACTTTGTTTTTGAAAGGTTAAAATTATATGTCATAATATTGGTTATATCTATCACTAGCAATAAATCTAGACTGAGCAAGGAACAGATGTGGTGTGGTGGTTAATGGAATTACACCATTGATAGAAGAATGGTTAGACAAGAAGAAACACAACAGTTTGTTGCATAAGGGGTCTTCTATATTATAAAATTTCAACATTCAATTTCAAATTTCAAATGTTTCTTCATATTTATTCATTAAATGTAACATGTAAATTATGTACAAAATTGTTTTAATATGCAATACCATGGTACAATGGAGGCATGCAATTTTATTCTCCCTATATGCATTAATATATTTTCCTATTAAAATAAATAGAGGTACCTTGCAACATTGGAAAAGTTGTAACATGCCCTCTAAATCAAGCATCGTGTGTTTTAGTATCAAATTATAAAAGCACATCTTGATTCCAAGAAATAACCAATGTCACATTTATTTGATCTTACATCCATTTATACTACTTTATCTTTTCCTATTTGTGAGTGTATGAGGATATCAGACATTAAATTCTCATTGTATCATTTGTGGGTTCCTCTATTTTATGTATTGTGGGGCATCTTAGTTTTCCACTTTCAAAATGCATGGATAAAATAATTATGAAGCTTTTGTAAAAGTTCGTGAGGAGGCATACAAGACCACGACAAGTGTCATGATATCCTGATTAATACTAGACAAACCTAGTAAGAGAAATGTTAGAATACATTAGTGTATACATTAGATACATCATAGCATAATTATTCCTAATTTCATTTCCTTTTTTAAATAATCAACATAAAGAGATAACTTTTAAGAGATACAATTATCGAAACAACATCTTTACATTCTTTATAACATTACAACATGTTCACCTTTCCCTTTCTTTTCTCCTAGAACTACCCTTTCCCTTTTACATTACTTTAAAGAATTATAAATCAATATGCCACATACATATGACTCCTTTTATGAATTTACAATAACATGATTCCATTTACATTAGTACATCTCAACATGACACAAAGTATAATATAAATTCTTTAGCTGCAATTCTGGAAAGGAGATAGAAACCAAGGTTCACGCAAGGGGAGACAACGAGGACATACTCTAGGTAGTGAAACCCTTCCCATAAATTAAAGCATGAAACCCAAACAAAAAATAAGACAAATAGGACTACTAGACTCTCTCTCTCTCTCTCTCTCTCTCTCTCTTACATAGGGCATACACCCTATGTAAAACATTGCAAGTAAAATATTACACTGAATGCAACATTGCACAATATTTTCACTTATATATAGGGCATGCACCCTTTTAATTCCATTGGGATCAACCAAGCCTAAGTCTTGGATTTGCCTTGGGAATCAAACCTATAGGTTTGGAGGATTCATATAGGTCTGTGATGTATTTTCCAATAAACATACAAAAAATCACATTTTTTCATGTGTACTCCCCATCAAGTTTGCATGTGGTTCAACAATGAAAAAATTAAATGATATGATGTTAGAGATCTCTCTATTATCTATCTGACCATATAATGTATTTTGAATTTTGATTATGTTAATATTTTCATCTCTAATTTCTTTTGCAAGTATGTCTGATTTTTGTCAAAAACCAACGTGTAGTATTTTGGGCTTGGATTTTGGCTCATTCATCAAATTCTGAAACAATTTACCTTTTTAGAAACTAGAGTCCATTCTACACACTTTAATAATTTCTAGGGGGAACATGCACAAATTTCATGTTTTCAATTTGTGTGCACTTCAGCAATTCGTAAAATATCATACATTCTTCAAAAAATTAGTAGAAAAATCTGGGATAAACTACGTGGTGTTAGCTAACTTCCTACTGGAGCGATTAAAAAAACTCAAAAAAAAGTTAACATTCTAGGGGGAGAACACCAAATGCTATGTTATATTTTATCACAAAAAAGGACAACTTTTTGTGCTCCCCCTTCTTTAGGGTCTTAATATCCACCATTTTCAAAATAAATTAGCAGTTTAGAAACTAGATTTTGATTTCTACAACTCTTGTTCTTGTCGTATATTGAGATTTTGAGTCTAACTATCTTCAATTTCTTGTCAAAGTTCAAATTTTTCTGATTTCAGAAAAAAAAAAAAAAGTTGCATCTTATACCCCCTTTTTGGTCCCCCATCTTTGTGCACTTACCCATATTCTTTTACCGACATATCTTTTTGCCTCAAATTCTATAGTTTTCTGAATAGGTCGGTTTGATAGTCCCTCTAAAGGAATTTAGCCTTCAAGTTGGCAACCATCCAGTCCCAAGAATTAATATTCTCCTTATTATTCTTTTGCCTCTCAATTTGAACATAGTCCCACCATATGGCAGCATGGCCCTTGAGTCTTGTACAAGCGAACTTCACTTCTTTTTCGTTTGCTATTCCAATTTAGTATTTCTTCTCCATTGAGGCTTCTGAAATACGTAGAAATCTCCACCTTGTGTTTGTCTCCCATACTCATAATTTTTCTAATTAATCTTTCATCTCCTATCATTAGTTCTACAACAACTCCTTCATTGCTTTGAATTTCCACTTCTTCTAAGTCACTACCTTCATCAACCACCGCGCCTCTTCTTTGAGACTTTCTCTTTGACATCCAACCTTGCTATGATGTTTTGCATCACCTCAAATATTCCTTCTCCCAGACCTCCTCTACCTCCTCCCTTATTTTATATTCTTGGAGGCACATTGTCTAGTCTTCAAATTCCAATCTCTTTATCACTCTAAAACCACTATGGTGGAAACCTTACTAGCCATAGAAAAAACAAAAACTTACAAAGAGAAATGAGTAAAAAAATAATGAACAGAGATGTAATTTAATATACATTCATACTCCACATTGAATAAAACATAACACATAGAGTTGAAAATAACATTGAAATGGGCTTAGACTCTATTTTATAATAATCAATAATGACACATTTTCCAAATATTATTTAATGTCTTGATTCCTAAAGGAATTTATCTTCATAGACAAAACATAACAGACTCTGAAATCCCCACTCTCCTTTCAACACTTCAAGCTCCGTGTATCAACACCAATATGTAGATTCTATGTCTTGTTGATCTTCTGCTAGGGAAGGGTGTATTCTCCTCTCTTCTACCCTCTCCCTGCCAACCTTCCCTGAGGCAAACAATCCATGGTTTCATAAATTGAGCAGGCAATAGGGATAATTGAACTATTAACAATGACCTTGCTGTTAGAATAATTGAGAGGGGGGGGGGGGGGGGANGGGGGGGGGGGGGGGGGGGTGAATCGGTGGCCTAAAAAATATTCCAATAAAACAACCCAGAAACTTAGTACCACAATATTAAGCCTCTAGTTATCTTCAGTTCTACAAGATGAATGCCTTTAAATAATCTTAACAAATAACTACTGCTCGGAGTTCACTGTTAAACCTTATTCTTACTATTTACCGATTATTAGTCTTTCATTTACCAAAAAACATTAAATTGCTTAGTGTATACTGATCAATCCAGAATAGTTATGTGTAATGCAAAACACTAAATTAATGACTCATAAACACATTGACACATAGATTTTTAACGTGGAAACCCTGTTAAGGGAAAAACCACTTGGGATCGGTTACCCAAAATTTTCACTCTTCTGAAGTGATCTCGGTGAAGAGCCAACCCTGTTAAAGGTTAAAAACACACTATTAGGTGTGACCTTGTTAGAGGATTTAAATAGAATAGTTTTTCACTTTATATTGGGCATCTCTATGCTAGCTTCTATGACCAAACCCAGTATAGTTTGTCAAATGGTATCTGGCATCTCATGCCATCTTCATGATCAAAATTTTTGATACTCCTTGGGATGTATCTCAATATAGAAAGGATTGTTAAGTCCTACTTAGTTAAGACCTGCTTAGTTAAGAGACTTTCTAAATTAATGGTTAAACTGAAATAGTAAATGATCTATTCAAACATTAAAATTAGACTTGCAAATTTTTAGATCTATTGTAAGCTCATAATACCTTTATGATAAATGTATCTTTTGAATGCCTTTGCTCCACTTATTTATGCTCGATGATGCTATTCTTCTCTGTTGCTCGGTGTTCACATAAATCTTTAGCTCTTTCCTCAGCTTGATTGATCAGGACTTTATGAAGTCGTTCTTCATCAGTTTCTCTCTAGCATCCTTCTTTCCTATTCACTCCCCTAATTCATAATGAATTATATTGTCTCTTTATAGACATGATATCACCATTTCTCACTTATTCATTTTCTTGTTCTTGGCATGATCCGCAATCTTAGCCAATCTTGCTTTAAAGCTTTACTTTAGTTTTATCATATAGATTTCTCCATGGCAACTGGATAAAATAGCTTTAAATCTTTTACTTATCTCTAGCTTTAACTTGTCGATGAAAATAATGTTAACAACTAGTTAAGTCTATCTTTAGCTCTTTCCAGCTAAGTCTTTTGTCATTTTTGAACTTTAGTTAATTTCGGTGTTTAACTCTTTGATATCTTTGGTCAACACTTTAGTTCTCCTCATGCATCTTCGCCAGGGTTGTCTGTCCGTCGGGCATCACTGTGAAGTTATGCTCATCGGTAATGCTTGTGATTCTACTCGTCGGTAATGCTTTTCAGTTTTCTTTCTCGGGCATCACTGTGACTTTACTTTCAGTTTTCTCTGTCTATCAAGTTTCACTAACCATCGGTGTTTTTAGTCACTTAGTGAATGCTAGTATTTTACGCATTACTAAAAGCATAATCTTTATCTCTATGATTCTTTGAAGCCTTTGACACTTTGTATAAAACTGATTAGATTATATCAAGTTGACATCAATGACAATACAATCCATTAATTGATTTAATGAGTGCATTATCTTTCTGCATTTTGGTGATTAGCTTAACATCTTCAAACATTCAATTAGTTATGGTTCATCAATCTCTCCCTTTGGCATTGATGGCAACACACTACAGTATCAAACTATATTATAACTAATACAATATGAAATATAACAGTTGAAGTTCATAAATCTCTCCCATTATAACTAATACAAATGTCTGGCTCTCGGTAAACTCAAATAGCTTAGATTTGTTTCTTGCAGAGTGTCTTCAATCTTCAATCCCTTTACTGGATAGATGTAGAATCTTTTGTCTCTGTTCCTGATATGTGCTCTACCTTGAATGTTCCTCTCCTTGATCATCTCTTTTTCCTTTGACAACAATCTCTCCTTTAGTATGTATTCTCTCCCTTTGATGGATATTTCATATGTAATCTCTCCCTTTGGATAATCTAGATATTCTCTCCCTTTGGATAATGATGTAATCTCTCCCTTCGAATCTCTCTCCATGATAACCTGATAATGAGATAATCTCTCCCTTTGACAAAAATGCCAAAGTAAAATTTTTATCATGCCAAAGGTATATCCTCTCACCTTTTTATAATATACTCCTTGAATTTCCCTATCCATCAACAATATAGGGACTCTGGTTTTAGGTGTAGATTTGTACCTTACTGTGTACAGATGTATCTTTGCAGTCAATTTATCAGCTTGCATCAACATGAATGATCTTCTGATTGTGTGTAGGCTGATGCAGTCTCCTAGTCAGCTTTACTAACTGATAGACAAGGGTTGGACTCGTAGTCTATGTATCAGGTACTCAAATGTATCTTTCGGTAATGGCTTGGTAAATATGTCATCTAATCATTCCTTTGATTGAATATATTCCAGTATCACCTCTTTTGCTTTCACTTGTTCTCTTAAATAATGATACTTGGTAGCAATATGCTTAGTCTTAGCATACATGACTAGATTCTTTGATATGTTATTGCACTAGTATTATCACAATAGATAATCACTGGTTCAAGAATCTTCATATTCATACCTTCCAAAAAATGTTTGATCCATGCAATATTTGAGCAGTTTGCAGCAGTAGCCACATATTCTTCTTCTGCAGTAGACTGTGAGATGCATCCTTGCTTCTTGCTGATCCATGTGATAAGTGTGTCACCCATGAAGAACACTCCTCCAGTTGTGCTCTTTCAGTCATCTATGTTTCCAGCCCAATCAACATCTATATAGACTTGAAGCTCATTCCTTCTCTTTTATACCGTAAGCCATAGTCCTTGGTGTGCTTTAGATATCTCATAATTCTATTGACAACAGTCATATGTGATTCTTTGGGATTAGCAGAGAATCTTGCAACTATTCCAACTGCATGTGAAATATGTGGTCTAGTATGAACAACATACATTAGTTTTCCAATCATTGATCTATACAAGGTATGATTTACCTCATTTGATTTGTCTTCCTTTGTCAGCTTACATTTGGTTTCCATAGGTGTTCCAACTAGTTTAGAATATTCCATCTTGAATATCTTCAACACTTCCTTGATGTATTTGGAATGAGTGATATATATGCCTGCATCTTGCTAAAGAATTTGTAGACCAAGAAAGATTTTGATCTCCCCAAACATAGACATTTCAAACTCTTTGCTCATTTCATTAGCAAAGGATTTACACAACATTTCATTACCCTTAAATATGATTTCATCAACAAATATTTTGGCAATCAGAATATTACCATCGGTATCTTCTTTTAAGTACAGATTTCTATTTTCATTTGTTCTTACAAATTCAATGCTTATGAGATAGGAGTGAAGTCTTTCATACAAGGCTCAAGGTGCTTGTTTAAATTCATACAAGGCTTTATGTAGTCTACATACCATGTTTCTCTTGTCCAAATCAACAAACCCTTCTATTTGTTCAATGTATACCTCTTCTTCCAGTATTCCATTTAGGAATACAGATTTGACATCCATCTGGTATACCTTGAATCCTTTGAATGTAGCATAAGAAAGAAGAATTATAACTCTTTCTAGTCTAGCAATGGGTACACAGGTTTCACCATAGTTAATACCTTCTTCTTGTGCATACTAATCTTGCTTTATTCCTTGTGACTTCTCCATTCTCATTCAACTTGTTTCTGAATATCCATTTGGTTTTGATGACATTCTTGTCATCTAGTCTCGATACTAGTGTCCATGTACCATTCTTCTTAATATGTTCTATTTCTTCATTCATAACACTGGCCCATTCCTCATTTTCAAGTGCAGTATTAACAAATTTAGGCTCAAAATCACAAAGTAAACATCTAGTGTTTAGTGACTTACTTCTTGTTCTCATTCCAGCCTTCTTGTCTCCTATGATCTGATTCTATGGATGATGTCTTCAAACATACTTGGAAATTTTTGGTTAAGCTCTTTATCCATCATTCTAATCATCATCTTGACCTTAGTTCTAATCCCCATTGCTCGGAACCTCATCTTGAGGATTTTCCTGGTTTTCGGTAATTGCAGCCTGATGCTCGGGTGCAATGTTCTATTGTTTGGGAGTGATACACTATTTCTCGGGTAGAGTGTTAGGTTCTTTAGTGTAGACAAACCTATTGTATTCTTCTGGTTCTTTTCTACTTTCCTTATCACTCTTCTCTACAAATTCATCTATTCTTACATTTGCACTTTCAATGATCTTGTTAGAGGACTTGTTAAGACATTTATAAGCCTTTCTTTTGGTGGACTACCCTAGAAAGATACCTTATTCACTTTTAGAGTCAAGCTTTCCATTTCTTTCATCTTTCAAAATATAACATTGACTAACAAAGATTTTGAAGTAACTTACATTGGGTGTGTAACCATACTAAAGGTCATAGGGTGTCTTCTTTGTGTCCTTCTTCAATTGTACTTTATTCAATGTGTAGACAGTAGTACTGACAGCTTCTCTCCATAAATTTTGAGTGATGATTTTCTCAATCATCAGTGTTCTTGCACAATCAATAATTGATATGTTTCTCCTTCAGTAATCCCATTTTGTTGTGGTGTTCTCGGTGCAGAAACCTGTCTTTTAATTCCATGCTCATTGCAATAGTTAGTGAATTCATCAAAAACAAATTCCCCTCCTCTATTTGATCTTAAGCATTTCAATTCCTTATCACTTTGTTTTTCTACCATAGCCTTATACTATTTAAACATCTTGAATGCTTCTGATTTATCTTTTAAGAACATAACTGTCATCATTCTAGAATAATCATCTACAAAGAGAATGAAATACCTATCTCCATACTAACTCTTTGTCCTCATGGGTCCACATAGATTAGTATGGACTAATTATAGAATTACATTAGATGTATGGGCTTTACACTTGAAACTAGACTTTGTCATTTTACCTTTTTGACAATTCTTGCACATGATATGCTCGGTAAGATTCTTGATCTTCTTTTATTTCTTATCTTTATCATGTTTTAAAAATTCACATGACATAATCTCTTATGCCACAACCATATGTCTTCATTTCTAGCCATTAAACAAGTGGAGTTAATGTCATCAAGATAGAAAAGGTTACCTTTTGTTTGTTCACCAGTTCCGATCAACCTTCCTGATTCATTGAAGATATTTTTCTTCTTATTTTCAAATGCTACTCGGTGACCTATATTATTCAGCTGTGAAACACTCAATAGATTATAATTCAATCCTTTTACCCAGTAATAATTTTCACATTTGATCAGGTTATTCAATATTATGGTTCCTTTACCTTCAACTAGACAAGGTGTGTCATTTCCCATTCTTACCGATCCACCATTATAGTACTAAAAAGTTTCAAACTTTTGTTTATCACTGATCATGTGGTGAGTACAGCCTCTATCTATAATCCAGACATCATTCTTACTAACCTTAGATATGAGTGCAGTCTCTACATACCTTTCTTCTTCGTCGTCTGAATCATCCTTCATGGCTAAAAACACCATCTCAATGTCTTCTTCAGATATGGTGTCAGTATCATCAGCTCTGTTCTCAGCTAGGCAACAAGCTTTCTTTCCTTTGTCCTTATAGTCTCAGGCATCTCTTCTGTCAGATTGTTGGTTGCTTCAATAATCTCTATTATCACCTTATTCAAACTTTGTTTCATATGTTCTGTCATTACTTCTTTCATCTTTTCTTTTGTTAGGACATCTTGCAACAAAGTGTCCAATCTCTTTACAATTAAAATGTACAAGTGGTAATTTACCTTTATATCTACCTTTGCCTCTCTGCAATATTCTTTCCATTAGTGCTTCAATCTCATCAAGTCCTTGGTCATCACTATCACTTTCACTATCATTCCTCATAGGGTGTCTATGACTTGAATTACTTATTTTCAAAGAAGATTTGAATGCAGACTCTATAGATGGTAAGACACTATTATCAATGTTATTCATCTCAAATGAAATTAGTCTACCAATCAGACTATCTAGAGTAACATTATTGTTTGCAACTACTCTCATTTCTTGTATAGTAGATACTCTAATAGCATATATAGGCAGTAAGATTCTTAGGATTTTACTTACCACTGTCTCTTCTTCAAATACACCTCCAACTCCTTGGATAGCATTGACTACCTCTTTGATTCTGCAGCTACACTGAGTGATATTTTCTCCTTATTTCATTATTAGGTCATCAAACCTCCCTCTTAGGCTTTCTTCCTTGGCTCTTAGTACATTAGCATCTCCTCCATGTACCAGCTTTAATTTATCCCACATTTTCTTTGCAGAGGTGTAGGTTTTGACATCTTCAAACTCAACATCTGAGAGTGAGAAAGCAAGTTCTATCATCATGCAATTATACTCATGATTTTCTCTCAATTTATCAAGTGTGTGAGGTCCTATAGGAAACACATATTCATTATCAAGGTGTTGAGTAACATCATTACCAATACCTGATAGGTGGAGTCTTATTCTTCTTTTCCATGATGCAAAGTTATCTTTATTCAACTTGGGCACATCTCGCTTGTTCATCTTGTGATCTTTTGATTGAGATGTTAAACTCCCTTTCTAAGCACACAAGCTCTGATACCAATTGTTAGAATAACTAAGAGGGGGGGGGGGTGAATCAGTAGCCTCAAAAATATTCCAATAAATCAACCCAAAAACTTAGTACCACAAGATTGAGCCTCTAGTTATCTTCAGTCCTACAAGATGAATGCCTTCAAACAATATTAACAAATAACTACTGTGTGGAGTTCACTGTTAAAACTTATTCTTACTGTTAACTAATTAGTAGTCTTTCATTTACCAAAAAATAGTAAATTTCTTAGTGTATACCGATCAATCCATAATATTTATGTGTAATGAAAAACACTAAAGTAATGATTCATAAACACATTGACACATGGATTTTTAACGCGGAAACCTTGTTAAGGGAAAAACCACTTGGGACCGGTAACCCAAAATTTTCACTCTTCTAAAGTGAGCTCGGTGAAGAGCCAACCTTGTTGTAACCCACTATTAGGTGTGACCTTGTTAGAGGATTTAAATAGAATAGTTTTCACTTGATATCGGGCATCTCTACACTACCTTCTATGACCAAACCTAGTGTAGTTTGTCAAATGGTATCTGGAATCTCATGTTATCTTCATGCTCAAAATTTTTGATACTCCTTGGGATGTATCTCAATATAGAAAGGATTGTTAAGACCTACTTGGTTAAGAGACTTTCTGAATCAATTATTAAACTGAAACAACAAATGATCCATTCACACATACAACTTAGACTTGCAGATTTTCAGATCTATTGTAAGCTCATAGTACCTTTCTGACCAATGTATCTTTTCAATGTCTTTTCTCCACTTCTTTCTTCTTGGTGATGTTGTGCTTCTCTATTGCTCGGTGTTTGCAGAGATATTTATCTCTTTCCTTAGCTTGATTGATCAGGGTTGTATGAATTCGTTCTTAATCAGTTTCTCTCCAGCATCCTTCTTTTCTATTCACTCCCCTAGTTCATAATGAATTATATTTGTCTCTTTATAGACATGATATCACCATTTCTCACTTCTTTATTTTCTTGTTCTTGGCATGATCCACAATCTTAGCCAATATTTCTTTAAAGCTTTACTTCAATTTTATCCCGTAGATTTCTCCATGACAACTGGATAAAATAGCTTTAAGTCTTTTACTTATCTCTGGCTTTAAATTGTCGATGAAAAAAATGTTAACAACCAGTTGAGTGTATCTTTAGCTCGTTCCAGCTAATTCTTATTTCATTTCTGAACTTCAGTTAATTTCAGTGTTTAACTCTTTGATAGCTTCGGTCAACACTTTAGTTCTCCTCGGGCATCTCCATCAGGGTTGTCTGTCCGTCGGACATCACTATGAAGTTCTTCTCACCGGTAATGCTTGTGATTCTACTCGTCAGTAATGCTTGTTAGCTTTCCTTCTCGGGCATCACTGTGACTTTACTTTCAGTTTTCTCTGTCCATCAGGTTCCACTAACCATCGATGTTTGTAGTCACTTAGTGAATGCTAGTATTTTATGCATTACTGAAAGCATAATATTTATCTCTTTGATTCTCTTAAGTATTTGACACTTTGTATAAAAATGATCAAATTATATCAAGTTGACATCAATGAAAACACAATCCATTAACTGATTTAATGTCTTGCATTATCTTTCTACATTTCGGTGATCAACTTAACATCTTCAAACATTCAATTAGTTATGGTTCATCACTTTCAATTATCAGAACTTGTAACCATGCCAATAAATTTTTTGATACAAAATAAAGATGAAAACAAATAAAAAAATTTAAACAACTACTATATGCCAAACAAAAACTAGAGTTTAATGATGTTACTCCTAAATTGATTTTGTTGTCATTATTTTTATGCAAAGTCATATCGTTGAATGTAACCGAAGCATGTAAGTAAGTATAATATAGAAGAAATAGATGGTAAAGGCAATCGAGATACCCACCGAGCACTGAGCGAGCTACACATGTACCAAGTCATGCAAAGACAGTTACTGAGCACTCATAAGAACTATGAAGAGAGTTAAAAGTTACCGAGTAAGCACAAGTATGTTACTGAGAATTCCAGAGCCAACATTTCAATTAATTTTAGATACATTGAATCTAGACAACGAGTAGGAAGCGTTGAATAGAATTCAAGGCAAGCATTAGTTGAATAATTGGGATTCCAAACACATGATTGAACATGATCATGAGGCAGATCCACCAATGAAGTTTTAGAAGGGAAAAAAAATTAAAACATTGGAGATGTAACCAAAGTTTAATTGCTTAATCTCTACCATTGAATGATAAAGCCCTATATATGGTTAACCACCTAAATCATAGTTAACCACTTGGAAATTATATAAGAGATCAAATTGAAAGAATGAGAAAGTTAATTTTTTTGTTTTTGTTACTAAAGTTGTTATTACTGAAGTTGATGAAGTTGTTGCGAAGAGAAGTGAAGGAGACATAAGCGGAAGGAAGCAAAGCTTATATTACAAAGCTACCGAGTGCAGAATAAGGTAAAAAGGTTATTGAGCATAATGACCATGGACAATATTTGAATGATGCATTTTATCAGACATTTTTGTACTAAATTTTTTTGTAATCGGAGAAGTACAAATCTTGTTTGTTGGTAGGCCCTAATAGGTCTTTATATTTTGTAAATCCTTTAACCAGGTACATCTCTCATATTAGAGATTTTCAAATCCTTTAACAATGTAGATTGAATAAGTCTTTTGTACTCTTAACAAGATATCATACTCCTTACAAGGTAAGCTATCAGAAGTAGGTAACATTGTAGCTCTAACCGAGCAACCTTTATACTCCAGTAGTGAAGGATTGTGGGTGTCATCCCTACCATAATTTTTTCCTTTGACAAAGGATTTCTGCATGACAAAAATTATTGTGTTATGTGTTGTAGATTTTATGATTTGAGTCATTTACTTTATGTTCATATTATGAAATGTATTCAACTCGGTAATTTATCAGATTGTATGCTTAAAAGTTTTAAGGGTACTGATTCGCCCCTCCCCTCTCAGTAAATAAATTTCCTATGTTATTCCAACAATTTATATCAGAGCTTGGACTCTTGAAATAATGGTTTAACTGCCTGAGAGTACAGATCATGACTATGGAAAGTTACAAGCAATGTAAGAAGATTGATAGTCTTGAGTTTGAGTTGGAGAGTGCACAAGAAGTGATTGAGCATCTGAAAAGAAAGTTAGAAAAGTCCTTAAAAGTGAGAAAGAATTTATGTAGTGAATTGAAATCCACACAAGAGCATGTTGATACTCTTGAGACAACATATGAAATGTAGTCTGAGTGATGAAATTGATTCAGCCATTGCAGAACTCTTGGAAAAGAACAAGACACTAACCGAGCAATTGAACTTGCCATAGAGAGATCAAGAAGTAAGCATTAAGAATGAGTGAGATACTTGAATCTAAGGGAGCAGTTGAAGATGAATTGAGATTAGTTGAAGAAGACAAAAGACAGTTTGAGACAAGAATAGATAAGAAAGACAATGAGATCATGAGGATACCACAAGTACACTATAATATGACCGATCAAATAGTGAGATCAAATCTAGAGTTGACCATGAAAGAATTTGAGAATCAAGCACTAAATTGTGAAGTTGAAAGATTGGCCAGTGAACTAAAATCTGAAAAAGAAGCCAACGAGGTACTGAAGAGAAATGAAGAAACACTAAGATCATTAGATGCACATATTAAAGGTCATAGACAATCGAAAGACATAAATAGACTTGGATTCAATAGTGACAGCACTACTTAGAAAAGAGAGTCCTCTAATCATGCTGACAATCAAGACACTTGTTCCCCACCAAAGTCAAACAAGCCTAGTTGCTACTACTATGGGAAACCTGGACATACAACAAATGTATGCATAAGGAAAAATGGTAAGTCACCAAGTTCACCTAAGTTTGACAGATATTGTTAAAACTACAATAAGTATGGGCACCGAGCCCTTGGATGCAAATGAAAGACTGTAAACAACACAAGAAAGCCAAATTTTGATGGCTACTTCAATAACTACAACAAGTATGGTTAAAAATATGAAGAATGCAGATCACAAAAGAGAAATGAAAAATGGGTACCAAAATGACAAAATATGCCAAGCAACCGACATGGTACATCTATACCATGGGACTATAACATAAGGATATCATGTTTAGTTTGTGGAAGATATGGACATATTGCTGCAAACTGCATGTTTCTACGTGGCAGGAACAATATAAGATCTTGGAGAAACCTTGGCATGGCATGTTTCCATTGTCACAAGCTAGGTCACCTTGCCAAAGACTTCAGGTACCAAGGCAAAGCTGGTACAAAGGAAGAGACATTTGAGAAACCAAAAGTGAATGTTGAAGAGATGAGAGATCAGATGAATAGGACATGGAGAAGAAAGACCATGGATGGTGGAACATCGTTCGAGATAGTTGAAGGCACCTCATCCTCTGGACCGGGTGCAACCTACTCTGCCTAATCAGTTATAAGGTATGTATAGGAACTGCAAAGAAAATGTTTAAATCTTAAATCGGTTCCTAGTATATGTGCAAAGATCCATATTAGCATACTTAGATGCATTTGGATACATACGATTGAGTTTATGTTTCACAATTCATTTAGTGAAAGGAATTATAATGTTATATTATTCGATGAAAGGAAATGGTAAACATAATCAGTAAAATATGTTGGTGAAGTATTAATTGTTATTTTTATGATCATTGGAAATCCTAAACCTAGAAAAAGCTATAAATACTGTTGGAATTAATTGGAAGTGTGTACTAAGAGGGGAGGGGTGAATCAATACCTCTAAAAATTTTGTATCCTTTAATCAATTAACCATTGTAATCAATTGTATATCTATTTAATTTGATCTATACTATCTTGATGTGAGTTATATCAATTCATAACATTAACATACATGTGAACATTCATAGAAACATTCATGAAAGTAATTGACACATAACACAAGATATGATATCACAAAAAACTCCTGTTAGGAAGTAAAACTGCGGTGGGGATGACACCCACAAAATCTTCACTATCTGCAGATTGGAAGGGGTTGGTTAAGGCTTACAATTTGATCACTTCTGATGATCTATCTGGTTAAGAGTATCTGTGGAGACCTGTTAAAGTCTACTCGGTTAGGAGCTTTAGCAACACTGTTAAGTGTGCACTCGGTTAAGAGATTTGTAGTTAGAATGTTAAATCCACCTTCCTTGAAAGGATTTTTACACTTTGCTCCACTTGTTAGAATGATATCAAAATAAAAATTGACCTAGTAAATGCAATCTCCTATTGTTGATACAGATCCATTTAAGTTTACATGATTGAGATTATCACCTAATGTGATTGAGTAATACCTCTAATTCTCGGTAGCCTCTGTTCTTGGTTCTTGCTAACCAAATTCACCTTTTGTTGTTCTAGTTCTTGAAAATTTCAATCTGATCCATAGATCTTCTCATAGGATTCATTCATCCTCTCCTCTATATTCACATCCTTGTATAAAGAATGATTGCATCATCTATTTATAAGATAGATTTACATCATCAAGTTTTGAGAAAAAACAATGCTAACTCTAAGATCAGGTTTATAACTTGTACCTAGATCTCCTAGTCTATGTGTTTTAAATGAGTTAGATTGATTAAAGCACTTACACTCATGTTTCTTGTCCCTAAAGAAATGGATTTAAAACAAATCAATATCCTATAAATAGAATAAGCTTTCTTTATCTGACGTGGAAGTCAGATCCACTTTTTGCTGGCAGCAATTGACTCTCGGTTCCTAACGGTCGGTTATGCTTGTCTTTCTTTCAGTTTTTTTCTGTCACTTGCACTTTAACTATCTCGTCAGTTTGTACTTTATCTTGCATGTCGGGTTCCTTTTTATCTTTTTGCTTTACAATTTTGGTGTACACACAAAGTTGTGTCGTCAATTCTCTTTGTACTTAGTCATTTCAGTGATCTTCTTTATATCTGCTTTTTGGTTTTCTCTTTGTTTTGTCTTTTGGTGTATGCTTACCGAAAGTGTTGTTTGCATACTAATGGAAAATTAATGTCATCAAAATATACCTTATCGTCTATTATTATTAATTACCATTTTCTAATAGCATTGTGAGCAAAGTTGCAGAATTGAGTCTTCAAGCAAATTCAAGTGATTGACAACGTATTCCTAAACTATTTTAATCTATTATAAGATCAGTTGAGTGCATTTGAATATAATTTTTTGTTTCCCTAGTATTTTTTGTGCAACCAATCCAAGACAAGCAAAGCCTGAAGTGAATCTAGTAGAGAAATTTGAAAGAATGACACCTAAACTTAAGAATCTAGTTGTCGTGGAAAATGTTGAACCCGTGAACCCTAAGTAAGAACTATCTCTAGGGATAGAATCAAAACCTAATATGATGGGAGCTCTAACTTTGATTCCACCAAGGGTTATCTTGATCGAATATGTGTGAGCATCCATTCATTGTAAAGTTGAAGATATATGCGAAGCTGAGATTGATGCGTCATTTCAGAAGTTGTGTGCAAACTTAAAGTTGAAGGATGACTATATTCATTTAGAAACCAAAGGTCTGACATATTCCCTTCACTTACCGAAATTATTTAGAATAGAGTGGATAAGAATGGTTCATAGACGAGTCCATGACCAATTCATGTGGCTTGATCAATCAGTCAAGATAACAAAAGATGTTTTACACATTGTAACTGGTTACCTGATTGGAGATAAGCCAAAGGCTATGAGGTAGATTGAGAAGGATAAATTGAGTGAATTGACCAAGGTAAAGTGGGATGAGAGAGGTCTAAAAACATCTACTATTGAAGACCCAAAGCTTAAATTTGTGTGCAATATCATATCCTATCGAGTGTTTCAAACTTCAAGAGTTGACAACATACCATGTGGAGTTGTAGATTTGGCATACAAGATTGTGAAGAAGAACTTGCAGATTGACATTTGTGAGATTTTGTTGAAGCAATTAGAAGATAACATGAATACCATAAGGAAAGTGAAGACAAACACTTTGAAGTTTGGATCATTACTAGTATGCATATTTTCTATTTTCAGAATTTCTTCCCATCTATTGGTGATGTTACATGGAGCACTGATAAGCCTATCATATATCAAATAAATGATTACATTTTGAGCCTAGGTGAAAATCTTAACATGATAATGAATGATTACTTTTTCAAGTTTCAAGCTAAGATGCATAAGAAGTTTAGGATACCATCCTGATTAGTTGAGAAATATCATGACACTATTTGTTTTGAAGTGGACACAACCACATGCATTATTAGGGAAATTGAGCCAAGGAGTATCTAGATACAACCTATGGGATATGAGATGTACATAGACATTGCATCTCAACAAATTGAGACTATTTTAGAAAATCCTATTAATAGGAAAGCCAATAGATATGACACTTATGAAGAGGTTAAATAGAAGAGAAAATAAGAAATCCTAATACCTAAATTCTAAAGGAGGAAAAATAAAATGATTGAGAAATTTTCAAAGGATCTTAGAGTTGATGAAGAAGTAGATGAGGCTGGACCTTTTGACACAAAAGGAAAGAAGCCACTAGAAATGAAGGCCTCATTGAGTACTACTACTAGACCAAACACAAGATCCACAGCTACACCAAGAGCAAAAAGAAAATCAGATGCAGAAGAACCAAAAGATAAAACATATGTGAGAAGTAAGAAAGCTACCATTTGGACAATGAGAAAATTGAACTTGCAAGAGGAAAGTGAGATTAATACTGAAGATGTAGCAAACATAATAATGTAAGCACATACCAATTGTAAATGACACTAGATGAGCCACTTGAGTTACTTAAGAAGAATGGAGGAATTGCAGGAAACAGATATATGAAGTATAACAACCAGGATGAGGAAGGTAAAGCCAAGGTATAAGAGGCAATTATTTTCACTTTGTACAAGTTTAAACTTACACCGATTGAAGTTGTTAACCATCTAACTATTGAATTGTATAGTAAAATTGTTGCTAGATGGAAATATGCATTGAATATTGAGAAGAAAATGACGGAGAGATCCCTAATTCTTGCTCAACCCACAATGTCTGTAATTGAGATAGATGAGACAATGAAGAAATTTTGCAACTGATTTCTTATCAAAGGTAGATCTTTAAGGATCATGCTTTGAGAGTTAGAGAAAGTACACAAGACACTGATGACCAATGGAGAAAAAAATATTTCTATATACATGAAAGATGAGATAAAAAAAGATCAAGCTACCGAAGAGAAAGGTAAGGACAATCCTAATGATCTTACATAATTGGAGAAAGATGAAATATTTCTTGAAGATATTATAGAGAAGGACCCTATTACCAACATTTCCGAAGATGAAGATGTAATGATAGTAGAGGCAACAGAGACTGAAAAAATAAATCATATTGATTATGATGATGTAACCCTATTTGAGGAAGTATTAGAATGAGTCAATGATTATTTGGATGTTGATATAGGCATGTCTAATGTTGTAACCGATATTGAGGAGAAAGGCACCAAACTGCCTAAAGAAAAAGAACAAGGAGAAACCAAGGAGTCTAAGGCCACCAAGCCCAACACAAAATAGAAAACTGAGGCACCTTCTACCAAGAACCCCGCACTACAAAAAGAGAAAGTCAGTGAACTTCCAAAGGATCAAGAAAAGGACACTATCGAGGACAGACATGAAGAAGAAAAGACAGAAGAAAAGACCGAAGAAAAGAAAGAGGAAAAGAAAGAGGAGTCTACGGTAACTAAGGTAAAGACAAGCAAGAAGAAATGAAAGATGAAAGTGTATTTGATGCTACAGAGACCACATTTGATGCATTAAAGTTATCTACTGGTGAAAGTATGTTGATCAAGAAGAAGAAATCTAAGAAGAGAAATAAAATTGACCTGAGCCAACTGATCATTATACCATAGCTGGACATCTATACACTTAAACTGAAGGAACTATCTAAATATGCAGCATTGATTCAATAGAAAGATGACCAAGATGCTCTATTAAAAAATAAGAAAAAGGGCACTATATTGGAAGATGTCAAAGAAGTACTATAGGAGATTGTACCAGATGCTACTGTAAATGAAATGGAAAGTCTCCTTAATTAGGCAAATCTAATTCAACAAGTACAAGAACCAAAAAAAGACACAACCGACTACATGATTAAATTTCATTAGAAGAGCATGAAACTAAGACTGTTAAAAGATATTTTGAAGAACATTGCACTAGACAAGGTATCTCTTTCTGAAGCATGTACTGACATAGAGAACAAGTTGTTTGATATTCTTTTGTTATTTCAGAATTTTTGTTCCATTTCAGAATTCATTAAGGATATTAAGGAGAAAGAGGAACCTCTTGAACAAGAGATGACCGAGCAACTAAAGAGCATGTCAACGAAGCCTGGTGTTAGTAATAACTGAGAGGGGGGTGGGGGTGAATCAATGGCCTCAAAATTTATCCTTTAAACTTTAATCCACCAATCAATACACCTCAAATTATTAAGTCCTTACAAGATGTATGCCTTGAAATAATTGAAATAATTAACTATCTGTCGATTTACCTTGTCTGTCCTTATTCTCCTTGATTACCGATAAGCAGTAAAACTTATTTACCAAATCTCAATAAATATGTAGAGTAAACCAAGCAATCCATAAATGCATATGTGAAATGTAAAACAATAATAAAGTAATAAACCATACACACATAAAACATGGATTTTAATGTGGAAACCCTGTTAAGGGAAAAAATGACTGGGACCGGTACCCCAAATTTTCACTCTTCTGAAGTGAGCCCTGTTAAAGGTTACAAACACACGGTTAAGTGAGACCTTGTTAGAGGATTTTTATACATAGGTTGTCACTTAGTATCTGGCATCTACACTACGATCCTTGAATCAGCCTTTAGACTGTCAATAGGCTTTATGCTAATCTTACTACCATCCTTGAATTAGCCTCCTTCCTAGACTATCAATAGGCTTTAGGTAAGATCGATGCTACTATCATGAATCAACCTTTTTGGTAATCTGTTAGGATATACCTCAATTATAGAAGATGATTAAGTAGTGCTCTATTAAGAGACTTAATGCTTCAATGGTTAAACTGAAACATAATGACCTATTTCTAATGCAACTTTGAATTGCAAATATTCAAATCTATTTACGTACAACACCTCTCTGATCAATGTATCAATTCAATTCCTTTGTGCTTCACACTTTCTACTCTGTGATGTTGTGCTTCATTGTTCGTCGATATCTGCAGAATTATTTAGCTCTCCCTTAGCTTGATTGATCAGGACTGTATGAAGTTTATCCTTCACCAGTTTCTCTTCAACATCTTCTTTCAATTCACTCTCCCGTGTATCTGATTACTTTTGGAATGAATTATGCTTGTCTATTATATAGACACGATATTCCTTTATTTCTGATTCTTGATTCTTGGCGTGAAAAACAATCCAGCCAATTTGATTTACGGCTTTAACTCCTAATTTATCTCGTAGTTATCTTCTTGCCAACTATATAAATCATTTTCTTAACTATGATTGAATGAAACAAATAAAACAATCAATTAAGTCTATCCTTAAGCTCTGCCAGCTAGATATTTTGTCATTTTCTGATCTCTCTGTTTCGTCGGTCAATTCTGCAGTTCGTCGTCGGCGACAACTGCCAGTTCCATCGGTGTAACTTCAGTTAGCTTCAGGATCTCCATCCATCAGGCATCATTGGATCTTTCTTGTTGGAAAAACTATCTTCTTTTTCATCGGGCATCACTGTGTTCTTGTTCGTCGGGCATCACTATGACTTTATCTCTATCTTTACCAATGGTGTGCACTCCATCGGTGTGGTCTGTCACTTAGTGAATACTTGACTTTTATGCATTGCTGAAAGCATAACCTCTATTCCATTGATTCTCTAAAGTCTTTGGCATTATGTATATGACCGTACAGATATATCAAGTTGACATCAAAGACAATACAAACCACTAACTGGTTTAATGTTTTGCATCTTCAACTTAACATTATCAAACATTCAATCAGTTACATGTCATCACCTAGATCTCTACAGGCCTATTACTCAAAAGTTAAACAGTTAATGGGAAGGCAACAAGAGATAAGAAATGAAGAATACAAACTAAGGATGGAAATCCTTAAGTTGCAAGCAACTCTTTTTCCCCACCTAGAGTCAATACAGAATCATTTGAAGGAAGCCAAAGATTTAGTTGCTAGTCCCGATTGCAGTTCATTGGACACTATTACTAGTATGACAGCTCATGTTGCTACATAGCTTGTCATTATGCAAACACTGAAGGATACATGGGAGAAAGTCCTAGCTGATGCAAAGACTAAGTATAAACACATTTTTCACCAAATATCTCTAGAAGATAAGAATAAGTATGTATTATTTTGGCATGTTTGTCAAAAAAGGGGGATATATAAGGATAGTCTGATATGTAAATATAGATAGGTATGTTTACATAAGGGAGATATAAGTATTAAAATTTTGAGGAGAATTATCAAAGGGGGAGTCATAAGTTTTTTGAAGTTTTGAAAATTTTGATGACTTTGAAGTTTATTACAAAATGTGAAACTATTGTCAAAGGGGGAGATTGTTACTCCTAAAGTGATTTTGTTGTCATTAGTTTTATGGAAAGTCATATCGGTGAATGTAATCGAAGCATGTAAGTGAGTATAATGTAGAAGACACATTCGGTAAAGGCAACCGAGATAGCCACCGAGCACCGAGTTAGCTACACATATCAAGTCATGTAAAGACAGTTACCGAGCACTCATAAGCACTAGGAAGAGATTTCAGAGTTATCGAGTAAGCACAAGTATGTTACCGAGTATTCCAGAGCTGACATTTTAATTAACTTTAGATACATTGAATCTGGACACCGAGCATGAGCATTACACATAATTCAAGGCAAGCATTAGTTGAATCATTGGGATTACAAACACATGATTGAACATGATCATGTGGCAGATCCACCAATGAGGTTTTAGAAGGCACAAGACATTGGAGATATAACCAAAGTTTAACCACTTAATCTCTACCATTGAATGATGAAGCCCTGGATCTGGTTAACCACCTAAATCACAATTAACCGCCTGGAAATTATATAAGAGATCAGATTGAAAGAATGAGCAAGCTGTTGATGTTGTTGTTACTGAAGTTGAAGAGATGAAGTTGTTGTGGAGAGAAGTGAAGGAGACATAAGCAAAAGGAAGTAGAGCTTATATTACTAAGCTACCAAGTGCAAAATAAGGTAACAAAATTATTGAGCATAATAAGTTTGGACAACATTTGAATGATGCATTCTTATCAGATTTTTTGTGCTAGATTTTGTTGTAATCAGAGAAGTACAAATCTTGTTTGTGGGTAGGCCCTAACAAGTCTTTATATTTTGTAAATCCTTTAACCAGGTACATCTCTCAGATTAGAGATTATCAAATCCTTTAACAAGGTAGACTGAATAAGTCTTTTGTACTCTTAACCGAGTATCATACTCCTAACAGGGTAAGCTATCAGAAGTAGCTAACATTGTAGTTGTAATCGAGAAACCTTTATATTGCAGTAGTGAAGGATTGTGTGTCATCCCCACTGTAGTTTTTTCCTCTAACATAGGATTTCTGCGTGACCAAAATTGTTGTGTTATGTGTTGCAGATTTTATGATTTGAGTCATTTACTTTATGTTCATATTATGCAATGTATTCAACTTAGTAATTGATCAGATTATATGCTTACAAGTTGTAAGGGTATTGATTCACCCCTCCCCTCTCAGTACATAACTTTCCTAAGTTATTCCAACAAATGAATCTACCAAAATAAAGACAAACTAAAATTTGCAAGGAGAGGGATGCCCCTACATAAAACTTTCACATCTTGTAACTAGTACCATTGAATTTTTCAATATCCATACAAGAAGTGGAAGCCATATGTAGTTTTCAATCCTTTCCACAAATCTATAAAACCATATCATCGAAGAGCTCCTATTGCCACAAAAAAAACTTTTAACACTTAATTGAACAATGTCCCTTTTCTATGAACAACCTTTATCTTTGATACTAAATATTAAGAAATAAGGTAAAACTATTATAATAACATCTCTTACTAGTCTGTGATTGTGTGAAATAAACAATGAGATAAAACCAACAAACTATACAGATAGAAGATGCATGTGGAGAAATCCTTAAAAAAAAACTCCACATAAGAAAGAGGAGTATGTACCAATGTTCAAAAAATCAATAAATCTAATATAATAGCACACTCTTTTCAATTTGACAAAACTCTAACATCATATATGTACTTAGAAAACTACTATCTCATATCTTTATCTATAGAGAAATGAAAGAGCAATACCAAAAATACTTTTCCAATATAATATGTCATCAAACCATGGTAAAAACACAAAACATTTCATGTTCAAAGTGGAGAGGCTCTTCTAAGAATAGTAGATGTAACTGCCAATGAGCCAAATTTAGAAAAAGTAACCTCTATGTACTTATAACAAATGACATTTTTTTGGCTTGTAATGCATCCATACTGACCCATATCCTAAGGTAGGCATCCAAAATCACTACCCAACACATATGACACTCACCAACAACATGCAAGATGATCCACTAGTCAATTTTAACACCCATGGTGAGAAATTTGGTAAAAGTGGCTTTGCAACTATCATTGCAAACTATGCCACCTTCATGAATGCATATAACAACTTATATTTAAATTCTTAGGGAAGCTTAACTACAAAATATTTTCTATTCATGGCCTAGGTTTTTAAGGACACTTTCAAGGAGTTATATACACATAAAATATGCATAGGGTTCAAGGTAAATGACACCCTACTCCTAACATCTCTTTCTGACTTGGAAAACCATGTCCTTTTTATATTGGTGTTGGATTTGTAATATGACATGATTCTCAATATTTATAATTTCCCTTGTTTCAAGATTAGAGAATTCGACACAGGTCATGACCAAGTCCACTAATCCACCTTCTCTCTACCAAGTGTCTTTCCTTTTTGTTTGTTTTATTGGTTTTATGTGATCTTATTGGGAAATTCTTCTAGAACCAAATGAACTAGATTTATATTCATAATAGTAGAAGCTTACAAATATAATTTGGCTTATCACCCACATCAGATTTCACACTTTTTTTTTTCTATATAATTATATCTTTCTTTATCTTTTAAAGACATAAAGTGTCTTAATAGATCTTCACAGTAACAACAAATTTTTTAGAAGATAAATTTTTCAATTTCAAAAAATAAGAGACCTCAAGGCATGCATATATGCTCTATTATTATTATTGTTAAACAATGTCTTCTCAAACATCTAATAAAACTCTATCCTTTATCAAACATCTAATAAAACTCTATCCTTCATCGATTCATAAACACATGCCATTTTTTCTATCTCATATTTATATTATTTAAAAAATTTATTTCCATAAAATGGATAATTGCCATCTTATCAAAAAAAAGATAAAAAAAAAAGTGATGTATTATTTCCTCTACCCTTCTCCATACTTACACAGTTACACTCCTGATTCTTTTAAATGCAATTTCTGTTGATGATATTACTATCTAACCCTTCTACCAGGCATGTTGTGTCCCACTCTCAGATATTTCAATCTAATTCGGTCATTTATCTGTTACCAACTAATTCAAATACTTATACACAAAAGAAATGGGTCATCTGGCTTGGTTCCTAAGCCTCCTCTGTCCCCACTTTCAGATATTTCAACCCAATTCTCTTGAAATGGTCGATGTTCTCTTCAAACTACAATCTTCGCTGAATTTACCTATCGACATGTAATTTCAGCGAAAGCTCGCTGCTGCCTGCTACTGCCCTTCTTCATTGGATATTTGGTCCTTAAAAAACCCACATCTAAGTCAAGCTCGTTGCTGCCTGGTAATTCCCCCTTTGCTTCCAGATCTTTCCTTCTTTCCCCTACCAATTATCCTTCTCATTAATTTATTTTTCTCTTCATTTTGATTATACCTATAAATCAAGAGCAATTTGTGTTTCTGAAGGCAGAGCTAAAAGAAACAATTGTTAGATTTTGTGTTGAAATTCTTGTTAGAGTAAATATGAATGAAGCTGGGAAAATGCTGAGGCAACCTACTGTTAGACCAGTCCGCGAGGAGCATCTTATAACAATACGGCAAAACAGCATGAGAGCTCGTTCAACTGATCCTGGAATAGGTGAGCTCAGAGAAAATTGTACCCAATTTCGCAACAAAGTTAATATTTTTTCTGATCTAGATAATATTTGGTTTTAGCCTGTTCTTAATATGTAAATGATTTGCATTTGCATTCAGCTATTTCCTGTGCTCAGACTCCAGAGGCAAATGACCACTACGTCCAGTATATCAGGGGATTTACTGATTTGGCTTCTGCATTCAACTGGGGCGTTGTAGCGCTTACCCTTGGAAGTTATGGAATGCTGCTGTCTACCCCTGTTTTTTGGCTGTGCTGGAGTATTCTTGTCACAGAGGCTGTCATTTTCTACTCCATCCGACCTTACTGGAGCTGGATTGAAAATTCCCCTCGACCAACAGATCAATCACAGGACAGTAAAAAGCTGTATCGACCCTCTGATCATGGCAGAGCAGGAGTCGTCTTTCTCAAGGTAGGAATGAGCATTGCCATTGTTACCCTGCTTTTATATAATCAGAACATCACACAAAGGCAAACCAAAATACTCCTTTTTGTTGCGCTCTCAATTATTTTGTTCGAAGGGTTTACGCCCATTTTAATAGTAAGAGAGGAATTGAGCAGCTTAATGGGTGTCCAATCGGGAAAGGGTACGCATTTGGTGACAAGCAATATTAGTGAGGATCGTAAGTGGAATGCTGCAAATTTCTTGACTCCGTCTGTGATAAATGCAATGATTGGTGCGACAGGGGCGATTGTTCTGGGAGGAAACTTGGGCAGTCTAATGCCCGAGAAAGCCTACTGGATTTTTGCTTCCATATTTGTTGTAGATCTCCTGGCAGAGGCGATTCACAGATTTGATTGTGGAAAGCGATCTCTGTTTGATATTCCAGAGGATTT
This sequence comes from Thuja plicata, assembly GCA_018584345.1. Classification (NCBI taxonomy): domain Eukaryota; kingdom Viridiplantae; phylum Streptophyta; class Pinopsida; order Cupressales; family Cupressaceae; genus Thuja; species Thuja plicata. Next base: position 133,830 of record MU216805.1, on the reverse strand, counting down.
GGGAAATATACACTATGTCGCAATCATATTGCGACTGGTTGTTGAAGGGTGTTTGTGTTACTGGATGACGAAAGAGATCTGTCAAGATTCTTATTTTCCTGCAAATGTGGACATGAATGCCTGTGATGGGAAGTGCCAAGAGAGGAGCAAGCAACTGCTAATTACAATGGTAGCTCTGGGAGGCCTTCAAGCGGCAGGGACATTCATCTCTCCTTTATGTTCATGTGTTATTGGTCCTCATTATCTCCCCTCCATGCTTTTCTCTGCCATTGTTTTTATTGGTTATCAGCTGCACTTTCTAACTTATAAATTGTTTTGCGGCTTCATATATGTGATCAGGTTCAATTGTACGTAGTATTAGAGTTGTAAAATCGAATTATTATGTATCAGAGTTGTATGTATTTCATGGCTATGCAGTATTTTATGTATCAGAGTTGTATGTATTTCATGGCTATGCAGTATTTTATGTATCAGAGTTGTATGTATTTCATGGCTAAAACTATTCCAGACAATGTGTGAACAAAATTTAAAAAGGTTTTTCTCAGTGTCGAAAGTCTTTCAAGGCTTTTCTTTTTAATTCGAAATTCTTCAAACTAATTATTTAAAGTCATCGTGAGTCAAGTCAAAAAGCTGAGTTAAAGGGAAAGAACAATTTTTTGAAAAAAGCAAATAGCATTTATGAAACATTTGGACCTGCTTGAAAATGATGTTCTTTCCAGAAGTGCGGAAGCAAGTTGATTCTATAATAATGAATAATGTCATTTGTGATGGGAAAAAATATAATGTTTAAAAAAAAACAATTAGCAAAAAATATGATCTCCTTTCCACCTTGCAACATGAAATATAATGTTTAAAAAAAATCAATTAGCGAGAGAAACAAGAAGATATTTTTAAAGCTTTAATAAATAGTTGTCTATTTTTTTCAATATAATTTTTAAAATATAGTTTTAAATTGTATATTTTCAGAGGCATTGGAAGTGGAATGATGAAATTTGAATGAAGTTGTTTTTTTAGTGTAAAATTGATTTAGGTTAGAATTGTGTCACAAAATTGGTCTTGAGCTCGTACAATTGGTCTTCTATTTGCAAAATTTATCTACAAGATTATGAATTTATGTACCTGTAATTAGTGTTGTTTCGATTTATGCAATAATAAGATTGACAATGTTTACAAACAACTTTAAGGGACTTCCTATGTTCTCCTCTATCAAACCCAAACTGTGGATCATTTAAACAAAAAAAAACAAATAACATTTATGAAACATTTGGACCTGCATTGAAAATGATGTTTTCTCCATAAGTACGGAAGCAAGTAAATGCTATAAAATGAATAATAAGTCATTTGTGACATGAAAAAACTGCACGCTTTCAACCTTGCAATATGAAATTTAATGTTTTGACAAAAAATCAATCAATGAAAGAAACAAAAGATATTTTTTTAAGCTTTGATAAATAGTTGTCAATCATTTTCATGTAACTTTTAAATTATGGTTTTAAATTGTATGTTTTTAGAGGTATTGACGTAGGATGATGTAATTTCCAGGAAGTTGCTTTTAAATTTTTGTAAGAGTCAATTTCGTGGTGTAAAATCGTTTTGGGTTGAAATTTAGCACATGATTGCTCTTGAGCTCCTTTAGTTAGCCCTTTATTTGCAAAATTGATATACAAGATTATGAATTTATGCACCTACAATTAGTGTTGTTTGGATTTATGCAATAAGAAGATTGACAATGTTTACAAACAACTTTAAAGGACTTCCTATGTTCTCCTCTATCAAACCTAGACTATGTGGATCCATTCAAATGAATTGTGAACAATAAATGACAGTAAATATACTTATCTATTTTTATGTACACATAGATGTTGATGTGACATTGAATGCTTGGATATACTCCTTAAGTGAAAATACAAATTAAAAATAATAGTTCTCAATTCCAAATCATGGACTCTAATTATGCGAAAATGAATAAGGATTACACAACACTGCTTAAATAGGATATAATGATTGACAACTATTAATCTAATTAAAGAGAAAAGCTAAAAGAACAAAAAAAAAAAAGAAAAACCATGAAACACCACTAAAAAAAATTAATAGGATATAATGTGTGTGTGCATGTATATTATATGTATGTGTGTATGTATGTATGTGCACACACACACACACACACACACACACACACACACACATATACACACACACAGAGATACATATATAAAATTTAAAAATAATTAAATAAAAAAAATATTAAAAAGAAAAAATGTCTAAATAAGGAGATAAGCTAAAATAACAAAATAAGAAAAATCACGAAATACCAATGACAAAAAAATTAACAGGATATAATGTGTGTGTACATATATACATATATCTATGTATATAAATAAATAAATATGTGTGTGTTTCCACACACACACACACACACACATGTATACATGTATATTCGTATATATGTATAGATATATACATATAAATAAATAGATAGATATGTGTGTGTGTGTGTCTACACACACATTATTGTTGATATCTAAGTTTTGTTGTCTATTAATGTCCCACACTTAGTCATATTCAAGGAAGGTTGGTCGGTCATCACTGCGACCGATCCATCCCACTAAGGCCTAGACCGAAAAGAGTTACTGCCAAGCAAGTCTGAGGTCGCCGAGTACTCAATGGATGCCGAGAAAAATGATTTTCGGGTTGCATAGAAGAGTTAGTGTCAAGCAAAAACATATAGCTATGTCGAGCGTGACAGTATTGACTGAGCACTAGTGTTTGGTTATGCCGAGTAAAAAAAATTGTGCATATGTGTTTGGAATGAAACAAACACCAAGGTAAACCATTTTGGCCAACTTCTATGGAGCATTTAATGATCATGCATTGAGATTTAATGCATTAATTATGCACTATTTTTATGATCATGGATCCCTATGCAAGCCATGCAACCAATCAAAATTAGGGATGCCTAAGAAGCAAAAGATGTTGCATCTAGATCATTGATCTTGATATGGATGATCTATATATTGGATGCTTCAAACCCTAATCTATGTTTAAGTGTATATGTTTGGATGCGGATGTGAAGAGTAGAGATCAGAAGTATATGTATGTTTTGCATATTTGAAGCATTGACCAGACAAAGTGACCGAGAAGAGCAGTGAAGAGCAGAACATAGATAAATCTGATTGAGAGATCAGTTAAGAGTTGGAAAGAGGAGATTCGTTATCAACATTTGAAGTGCAGACTGAAGGATCAGGTACTGATACATTCTAGCAAGTGAATCAGAGTAAATCTCTTAACAGAGTGGTCCTAACAAGCCTTTGTAAATCTCTTAACTAAGTGCTTACTTTGTTGTAAGTTTAAATCCTTTAACAAGGAAGATTGTATAAGTCTGTAAGATCTTAAGAGGGCAAACCCCTCACAAGGTAGATCATCAGAAGTGACCAAAAATTTGTAGCCCTAACAAGAACACTTTATTACTGCAGTAGTGAAGATTTGTGGGTGTCATCCCCACCCCAGTTTTACCTTCAAGGGTTTATGGGTTACCAAAATCTTTGTATTATGTATTCATGATTAGATGTTAATATTTATAGCATTTCAGTTTATGTTTATGAATACATGGTTGAATCCGTTTGTTTAGAATTGGTAGAAGTTTTATAGATCTAATTCACCCCCCTCTCAGTTACTACTTTCCTATGTTAGACTTCCAACAATTGGTATCAGAGCACTGTTCTCTTAAAAGAAGTATAACCACTTGAGAGTTAAGATCTTGGAAATGGAGGCTTATAAGTTGGGAAAAGTCATTGAGAATCAAAAGATTGATGTTTAGTTGGCACTATATCAGCTTGATACAACAAGAGAAGAATTAAGGAAGTCCTTAAAAGCTAGGAAGGAATTAGCAACTCAGATGAAAGATACTCAATATAAAAAAAAAAAAGACATTGAAGGTCTATTTGATAATGGAGATTTAAAATAAAGTAATACAGCGATTGCAGATCTATTGGAGAAGAACAACACACTGAAAGAACAATTCAAAAGTCTGAAGCTAGAACAAGAAACTCAATCAATAACATTATGTCAGGTGATTGATCAAAAGAAGAAAGTTGAGGAAGATAAGAGAGTGGCAGAAAAAGACAAGAGACAGATGGATACCAAACTTGATGAAAGGACTAGTGATGTACAGAAGCTCACAAACAACTAGTTGGACATGGTCAACCAACTGTTATTTGAAAATTAAGAGGTAAACATAAAATAAGTTGAAATCACATATCTGAGATCTAAGAACAATCAACTGAAAAATGAGTTGAGATCTGAAAGAGAACTCATTAAGAGGATAAAAAAACCAAATGAAGCATTAAGATACTTTGAGAAACTTATGAGATCCCCAAGAAGGAATAGTGACACATCTGGACTTGGACATACCGAGCACCAGTCTTCTACTAAAGTAGGAGAATCATCAAAGAGTGGAGAACTGAGGAATGCAAAGCCAAAGAATAGCAAGCCTACATGTTATCACTATGGGAAACCAGGTCACACAACAAACATATGCCGAAGCAAGAATAGTAAGTCAAATCCTAACCTAAATTTAATGGATACTATTTTAACTGTAAGAAGCATGGACATTAGGCACATGAATGCAGGTCCAAGACTAGCTATACACCTACTTTCCAAGGAAATTTCTACAATTGTCATAAATTTGGTCATAGAACCCAAGATTGTAGATCCAGTGCAAAATCTAAATGGACATCCAAGAAACAAGGCAACACACCAAGGAAAGGTAACACATTCAATTGGGATTATAATACAAAGCACAATTGTCATTATCACAATGAATATGGTCATGTTGCAGAGAATTGTATTAGTACACATTTTAGAGGTAAATCCAAGAGTTGGATGAATGGAAGTATGGTCTGCTATAGTTATCACAAGATCGGTCATACCAAGAGAGATTGCAAGACCAAAGCCTTGACACCTTGATGCAGGAGCATCCTGGGTGTAAGGGCAATCTTGCATCACCCAAAAATATTTATGTTTTCTTTTCAATAAGGGCTACCTTGTGCAGAGCTTCTATTTATGGAAACTTGCTATTTTTAGTAAGTT
>MU216805.1:60264-106765 GCA_018584345.1 Thuja plicata | reverse complement strand
AGGTGTATTGAAGGATTAAGGATAATCACAATCAATGAACAATCAGAGATTGTATTCATGATTTTGAACAAGAAATAAGAGTAAAAGAATGATGGTTGGATGTTTCAAATGATGTTCAAGGTTGATTCAGAAGACAATAAGTGATTAGTTAGGGTATGATTCTATGTATGAGTTCAACATTAGTTGAATTGAGTCCAAGGATGGAGGGTGGGAGTTCAAATCAATTTGAGTCATGATGGCTAGACAAGGAAGTGAATTCCTTGAGTTGAATTACATTAGAAATTTTTTTTTGACCATAAATCAATAGCAAAAAAACATACACTAAGTTACCAACATACAAATTATCAAGATATGATATTTTCAAAATAACGTAGTATTCTATTTTAGGAATATTTATAAAACATTACGTCAAGTGTTTGAGCTACCCATCTACATGTACTATAACGAGCACTCCTTGGTGTGCTTGTACCACCAACTGCACCTTGCAATGCATATTGTTCATGTATCAATTTAGATTCTTCTATACATAAAATTTTATTTACTTTTAAAAGATTTAGGTAATTAATTAAAATAACATGTCAAAACACAAATTTAAACATACCTGTGTTGGCTCTGAACAATACACCATTGACAACAGATCATCTATGAGGGCCACATCCTCAGTAGTGGATGCCTAACATGTTTTTCTGCAATGTACACATGAATGGCATGTCGAACCATCCGCACTTGCCTGGCTATCTACCCCATCACATATACCATTACAACTGATGGAGATATGCTCAATAGGCTGGGCTAACCCTACAAATGTATCTGATGATAATTGAGCTCGCACGGGATAAGGTGATCCTAATGGTGCATCTGATGGCGATGGAGCTGGCGCGAGATGGGATGATCCTAATGACACATCTGATGAAGATGGAGGTGGCACAAGCACTGGTCCATCCTCTCCAACTAACTGAGTGCCATGCTGGATAATTACATCAATCAATGATGCAGCTACATGAAGAGTCTGTATAGCCATAGACTCCTTCACCACTACTTGGACCAAAAAATGAATGAGGGGTTTTCTCACAGTATGCCTCCTCTCTTGTAGTCGGGTAATCCTATGTGCCCCAGGTTTATCCTACGGAGAGCCTCTCCCTCTACCCTGGAACTCACAAAAGTCAAAGTAATTCGGCTTCTCTCCAATGATAAACTCACAGCATAGCTTCCTCAAAAAATATAAAGGAACCTCATTATTATTACAAGGTGGTTGGTCAAATACCATGTACCACCTATCCCAAAAAGCTGATTTCACCCCCCTATGAACACACCAATGTATAGGAAATCATTTTTTATTAACTTCTAGGGAATTGATAATATTAGGATCGGTAAAAAGGGCACATTTGTCACATTTTTCTATGCCTTTTCTTTTCACATCCTCATAGGATAAACCATCAGCATAAAATGTATGAAACCTATCCCTCCATGAACCCCATTTTGTCACCTCTTGAGAAACCTCATTTGCACTATTGGACATTTTTTCTAATGTAGTGGCGAGGGTAGAGTGATGCTGAAGACCGGAAGCCTTGAACCTATTAACCAATATATTAATTTGTGCACTATTTTGGTTAAGGTGTTGCACGAGGTCCTCTTGTGATGCATCTACATGACCTAACAACACATGTGGAGGGTGTATGGGTGGCAATGGTTGTGGGGGAGGAGAATTTTGAGGAGGGTTTATGGGTGGAGATTATGGTTGAGGGTTTATGGGTGGCAAGGGTTGTTGAGGGTTTACAGGTGGTGGTGATGGTTCTTGTACGGGGGGTGGTCTTTCATTTCATTTTCATCTTTTTGGGTTTTTTGATGAATCTGGAATGAAAGTAATAGAAGAAAACAAAAATCAATAAAAAAACCTAATTTGATTACAATTGCAAAAAAACCAACAAAAACAAACAAAATTACCTTTGTTACGGGGCGCCATTGGTTGAAAATCTTGAATAAATCATGTTTTCTTAGAAGCATGTTCGGGTTTTGTTGTTGTTTACCTTTCTCCACACTTTTACTCCACATTTTAGGCGTTAGAAATGGCCTAAGTCGCGGGATGTTCTATTTTTGATATGTTTCTCATAACCTGATCAGGTTATGAGAAATATCTCATAACCTGATCGGGTTATTAGAAACTCAATGAGTTTCATAACCCGATTGGGTTTTGAGGCGCACATATTTTTTTATAATATTTTCTAGGCTTAGTTTACCAAGCCTAGAACGACTTCAAAATTTCAATAACTCGATCGCGTTATTGAAAATTTGAAATTTTTTTAAAGGTGTGTCCACTTTTTTGGTCCACAACTTGGTGCACACACCCATAATTTAAGATGCATTAGGACAAATCTGAGACAAGAATCAAGAAAAAGAATTATAATGAATATTTGATGTTGAGCATCTGTATCAACATATGTCGAGCTTCCTTACCAACTGAGCTGATATGTCAACTGAGCGTTAGTCAACCGAGCATTAGTAGTGACCGAGTCACTATTCTGACCAAGTGGTGTGTGATAACCGAGCTATTTAATCAAGGAATAAGGAAAAATTTTATCCACATACCACTGCATGAATCATTTATTGAAGACCTAATTTGACCATTTGAGGGTATATAATCAATTTAGGTACTCATTCTTCATTCCACACAATGATTAGGGTTTGTAGAGCAGTCTAAAGGTGATTCAAAAGTGATTTGAGTAGAGTTTTAAAAGATTCCACATGTGCATCATCGACTAGTATTGAGAAGGTTGAAGACCCATTATTGCCGAGTTACACAAAACCTATTTCGTGAACCCTAACTTGCAAAAATGGTAGGCAGTTCATCCATTGGTGTGAAAAGACAAGACAAGGAAATAATGAATGTTCAGTTGGTTAGGAGTGACGCATGTGCACCACCAAATTTATGAGCCATTCCTAAAACTATGATGAAGGGAGATCTTACGGGAGCCCTATCATCAATTCCACCTAAGGTACTCATGATCCATGATGTGCGAGCATGTTATATGTGCAAAGTTGGAGAAGTTGGAGACTTTGAATTGAGGGAAGATTGTGATAAATTGTATGAAAATGGAGTTTTAAAGGCTGATCATCAACATATTTCTAATAAAGGGTTAGTCTGTGCCCTAGACTTCCCATGCGACTATAAGGTCAAATGGATCAGGATTATGTTCAGCAGAACACATGATAGGTGTCTATAATTAGAAAATGGACCATTAAAGATAACAAAATACGTTATTCACTAAGTTACTAGTTATCCCATTGTGCAAGGGAAATGTACTATGCACTATCAAAAAAGGAGGATATTGAAAAGTTCACTTTGGCTGAGTGGAACAAACGAGGAACAAAAATTTCTACCATCACCGATCCAGAAATTGATTTTGGAGTCAGAGTCATTGCACACAAATTCTATCAATCCAACAGATTGGACAGTGTCCCATGTGTTGCAGTTGATCAGGCATGGAAAATAGTGAATAAGGATCATCCTTATGATCTTGCCAAATTACAGATGACTCAACTTGTCGAGAACCTATCAACAATTAGGAAGGCAAATAACTCTATGTGTACGTTTGGTTCCTTACTTGTTTGCATGTTCTTCTATGTACAGAATAATTTTCCTACTGTAGGAAATGTTGTACAGAGTCAGGACCAACCAAGAATAGTTCAAATAAATGAGTTTGTTCAGCAATTAGGAGATAATTTTGATACTATCATGGGTAATTATTTTTTGGAGTTTAAGAAAAATATGAGACTAAGGAGAAGAATCCCGATATCGGTAGTGGAGAAACATTATAATGATGTTTTCTTTCTAGTTAACACTGATAACACCTATGTACAAGTTGTAGTACTAAGGGTAGAATGGATAAGGCCATTACCCTATGAAGTAAACATAGATGAAACATCTGCAACTATCACAACTCTACTTATAGAGTAAATTGATAGAAAGGCCAAGAGATTTGGTAACTATGATGAAGCAAAATCAAAGATAACTTCAAATTTTAAAGCTGCAACAATGGAGGGGAAGAGAAAGAAAATTGTGAAGAATCTTGAGAAGATGCTAGGAGAGGAAGAAGAGGAAGATGCACTAGTAAAGATCATAATAGGTCAAGGAGAGGACCAATCTAGTGATCCTAAGGAAAGTAATGATGATGTGGAAGTGGAAAAAAAGGCAAGAAAGTGATGGTTGCCAAGCCAACCAAGAAGAGGAGTTCACAACAGAAATCTACTCCTCCTACCACATCTCGAATGAAAACAAGGGCATCAACACTTACTATATCTGTCGAGCCACAAAAGAAGAATTTGGTAAAGGATGCTGAAGGGGTAAGCTCAGGGAAGAGAAAAAAACTTCAAACTAAATCTGAGCTGAGTCACCCTAAAGGGAAACTAAGAAGAAGATATATTATGAGTAAAGATGAAGAAGATGAAGAATGAAAAGAAACCAAGGATACCACCAAGTTCAAAGTTGTGTCACACAAACACCCTCCCAATGTTTATGAAATTTGTTGCAACATCTATAATTCAGCTGGTTTGTCAGGTTTTAATTTTATTAAGTTTGAGAAATTAAGCAAAATTGATAAGCCTAAGATAGAAGAAGCTATGATGGACATGTTAGTATCTTATAAGATGACACCTTTGGAGATTGAGAACCTAGTCCATGATGAACTAGAAAACAAAATTGATGAGAGATGGAAGCATTCCACGATGGCTGAAAGGCAAATCTGAGAAGGAGCATTAGCTCAAATTATGCCTGAGTTAACAAAGAAGCAAAAAGAAAAATTTATGGATCAATATAGGAATAGATTCATTCCTAAATTGAGAGCCTATTCCATATTAAAGAAGGATTTAGAAGGTGTTGTGCAGCAAACCCAAAGGATATGGAAGATTTTCTTTGGATTAATAGTTGACAAGGATAAAGATGAAGGCACATCTAAACAAACTGAGCTTGACAACAAAGAAGACATTAATGAGCTAGACAATACCAAGGATAAGACACCTGATGATATTGAAGATGAAATGATTGAAATTACTGAGGAGGAGTTGAATGAAGATGTTGAAGATGAGGAGAAAGATAAGGTTGAGGAAGAAAAAACTGAGGACTTAATAGTTGATGAGGTGAAACAAGGTTTGAATGCCAAGGAATAGGGAAAAAAGGCACTTATAATTCTAGATTCACCTACCGAGGCCAACCTTGAAGACAATTTAGAGGGAGATAAAAGCAAAGAAGAACAAGTAGATAAGTTTTCATTAGATAATTCCAAATCACTTCAAGAATTCACAGAGATGACTAAGACTCTTGAGACTGAGGAGAAATAGGAACCTAAGGAGGAAGAGCCCATTCAAGAATTGGTACAATTACCTAATGTTTCTCCTCTGGTATCTACTGAAGTTAAGATAGATGATACATCTGTCGAGCAGATACTTAATACTCAGAAGGAGATAGTATCAATCAGTCATGATACTAGTATTTTGAAAGATGAACACAAATCGAGTAGCAGCTCACCGGAGCTAATTATGAAGAAATCACATAAGAAGAAGGATAAGAGCTCTGAAGTTACACTTGACAAAGTTATAATCATTATGAAATGGGATACAAATAACTTATCTTATGAGAAGATGCTAATCTTGTAGGACTTATTGAATAGGAAGAGAAAGCAAGAAGAATTGAAATGAGAACATTAACAAAATTAGGTATTACATGAAATTAAAGAAATCTTTGTTGATGCATTTGAATTTCAAGACCTAAATGAGAAAGCACCTACCTTGGAAAAATTGGTTAATATTGTTTAGAAGGTGAACACTGATGACATTGATGCAAATGAGAAACTCCTGCAAAGATCTAAGAGAAAATTTGAGAACATGGTACTTGAGAAAGTGGCAGCAAAGCTTACCAAGAAGCAGGTTGCACTTTCTGATCTAGTAAGAAACTTAGAATAAGTAATAGAGATTTTTCTCTCTTTGTACAAACAAATATGTGATACTGAATTCTTTACAAAGGAGAATCAACAGCTTATTCAAAAGCTATACATAGATTTAAAGTCAATAGGATAGCTGCTGAGCATGGATGCAAGTTCAAGCTCTTTTCATTTTAGCAGGTTGACACATGCCCAAGGGAGACTAGCCAAGCTTATGGATAATGATGGAAGAATAAGGGAGAAATTGATTTCAATTCAGACAATGTTGATACCTCATTTGGAGGTTATGTATTAAAGGTGATAGCGACAAAGGAACTAGCACAAAAAGATCCACCTCTAAACATTGCAGAGAGTCATATTGACCTAGTTGCCGAGCTAGAAATAAAATTTCAATTTTTGGAGTCTGTAAGGACAAGTTGGGATAATGCATTAGCAATGATATCATAGATCCATAAACCATTTTTGGATAAGTATGGTTTGACCCCCAACGACCCCAGCATATCAAAGTGACAAGAGTGACAAAAACATGGGGGAAATGTCATAAGATTCAATGGGGAAAATGTAAGTATGTATGTACATATGTTGTATATATAGTGAAGTCTTTATGGAGAAAGACCAAGTTAAAATCCTAGAGGGAGTTCTGAGTTCTGAGTTATTTTGAGTACTATATTTTCTTTGTAAAAGACTGAAGAGTCATGACAAAGTGTTTTTTCCACTAATGAAAAAGGGAGAGGTTGTTGATCTCTAATTTTTGTTGTCTATTAGTGTACCACACTTAGTCATATTCAAGGTAGATTGGTCAATCGTCACTGCAACCAAGCCATTCCACTAAGGCCGACACTGAGGTGTTGTTACTGCCAAGCAATTTTGAGGCCTTTGAGTACTCAATGGATGCTGAACAAAATGATTATCGAGTTGCATAGAAAAATTAGTACCAAGAGACAACATATAGTTATGTCAAGCGAGACAGTAATGATCAAGCACCAGTGTTTGGTTATGCCAAGTAAAAAAAATTATGTATATGTGTTTGGAATGGCACAAACACCAAGGTAAACCATTTTGGCCAAATTTTATGGAGCATTTAATGATCATGCACTGAGATTTAATGCATTAATTACATGTTATTTTTATGATTATGGATCCCTATGCAATCCATGCAACCAATCAAAATTAGGGATGCCTAAGAGGAAAAATATGGTGGATCTAGATCATTGATCTTGATCTAGATGATCTATATATGTGATGCTTAAAACCTTAATCTATTTGTAAGTGTATATGTTTGGATGTTGATGTGAAGAAAATAGATTAGAAGTATATGCATGTTTTGCATATCTGAAGCATTGACCAGATAGAGTGACCGAGCAGAGAAGTGAAGAGAAGAACATAGATAAATCAGATTGAGAGATCAATTAAGAGTTGGAAAGAGGAGAGTTGTTATCAGCATTTGTAGTGCAACTGAAGGATCATGTACTGATACATTCTAGCAAGTGAATCGGGGTAAATATCTTAATTGAGTGGTCCTAACAGGCCGTTGTAAATATTTTAACCAAGTGCTTACTTTGTTGTAAGTTTAAATCCTTTAACAAGGTAGATTGTATATGTCTGTAAGCTATTAATAGGGTAGACCCCTCACAGGGTAGATCATCAAAAGTGATCAAAACTTTGTATCCCTAACAGGTACACTTTATTACTATAGTAGTAAAGATTTGTGGGTGTCATCCCCACCCCAATTTTACCTTCAAGGGTTTATGGTGCATGTGTGTGACTTTATGCACCTGCTAAGAAGGACACAACACTTCAATAGATCATTATATCAGTGAAAAATCATAAAAAGTAACGGTTTAACATAAATCACTAAAACCGATCTATTGCTTCCTATCTAGGAGGAGTTTGAAGAATGCAATAATCATTCCCTAAGATTATGCACAAATCAATGACATATACAACCTAGAATGAAACATTTGAATAAAAACTAATCTAGTATGCTCAAGAAAAGTTCATTTTAACTCTAAAATGAAAGATTGTAACAATGAAAATAAGAAATAAGCTAAAATGAAATATATAAGTCCCTAAAATATGAGCAACATAAGTTTTCTCTTTCAACTCTCCAAATATGGGCAGCATAAGAATGCTTTCAACTTTAAAAATTAAGGGCCATTTGTGCTCAAAATTCATCCAATTTATAGAAGAAATGGAGGAATGGGGGAAGGCTTGACAAGTGAAAGCCATTAATGAGGATGTAAGACTCATTAATGTGGAGTGTGGAAGAGGATGTGTAAGAGGCATAAATGATTCATTTATGAAAGCATTTATGAGGCATGGGTGAGGGTTTAAGAAGCATGGGTGAGGGTTTAAGGTCAAGCTTGAGAACTTTGACTTTTAGGAGGGTTGAATTCCTAATCACAAAATTAGGAATGTGACATCATTAGAAAGTGGGTTAAGATGAAATTAAGATTGGAAGTAGGCTTAGCATGGGTGAAGGGGTTGGGACTAGTTTGAACCCAAGGTGAAGGTGGTTGTGGTAGGTTAGGTTAGAGGGAATATTAATGAAATAAATTATATTTAATATATTCATTCAAAAATAGGGAAATTAATTATTTAAGCTTTTGATTACTTTTGATAATTAATTAGGACTATAGCAAATTAATTAGATTAATTTAGGCTAGGGGATAGGCTTTTGGAAGTGATGAGGTATAATAGGGATTTCATTTAATTCCTTTTAAATTAATTACCTTAGCCATGTTTTGATTTGAATTGATTTGTAATGAATTGATTTGATTTGATTGGCTAAGGTGATTAATAAAATTTAGTGATTAAATCACTTAGGAGATTAAATCTGACTTGAATGAATTATGCCAACCGATTGAAGAGTTGTCTTGACATAATTGGGGGTATGATCACACTTAGGGAAAATAGGGTCTATAGTCAGAGTAGACCAAATTAGGTTGGTTAAATTTATCCCTCTTTGAATTGATGTGTGAGTAGTATAATGATTCAAAGAAAGTTTTTGATGTTGACTTCAGAAAGTTTGAGAATTTTACTCATGATCGAACGAAATGTGTGATGAGATCAATCTCGCACTTGATTGAAATAAACTGATAGAATTGAATTTGAACTTGATCGAACAAAGGTCAATAAGAAAAGATATTAAAGATACTAATTTTTAACTTGGTTGTCATCCAAAGATTGATAATACTGATTCTAAACTTGGTTTTCATCCAAAAGTTAGTATGAAGCTGCCAAGAGCTTAATAAGAATCTAAGAAAAAGTAGACATAGGATATCCATCTTGTGAGAACCGAAGCCTTCAATCCAACAGTTCTGACTTAGTCAACAAGCCGTCATGCCTTTTAGTTTTTTTATAACAAAGTCATTTTAATGTTGTTTTGAGAAAGAATTTGATTGATGATAGTGTGATCATGCCCCCTTGGGAAATTGAAGGAAAGAATAAAATCCCTTTGTTGAATGATATATCACTTGCAGTGATCGGTTAGGTCGAGAAAGAATGGATTAGAAGAAGTGAAGGAATGAAGGTGTGTTAAGAGTAAACACATGGGTACCAAGTTAATTACGCAAAAAATGTGAGTTGTGAGGCTAATAAAATGATGTCTAACCAAGATTTGTGATGAATAATATGTAATGTGATGATATAGAACCCAATGAAATTTTGGAACAAATGGAGCAAGTCTGCATTTTTAGGAGCTGTCACAAAAACTTGTACTATATTATGTAAAATGATGTAGGTACCTTTGATTTTGTTCCTGATTGATCAAAAAGAGAACAAAAAGGGAGTTTTAGTTGTCTGGGAGGAGTTTCGAAACTCCTAAATAGCTCAAAAAGTCCAATATATATCTCAAAAATCACCTTTTAACTATTCATTTTCACTTTTACCCTTAGTAATTTTCAGAGCTCTATAGAGAAGATGGTGGTCCCGATCAAGAAGCATCATTTTGAGCTCAACCATCGACATCAACGCCCAACCGTCTATGCACCTCTGGTAAGTACTCATAAATCTACCCTGTGAATTTGCAAAATTAATTTTTATGCATTTTTGTAGAAGTTATAGCCAATTGAGTTTTGCATCGAATCTAGGATTCTGGATCACACCCTGTTCAACCCATGTCGTATCCTATGGATACAAGAAATCCTACATCATATCTGGGATTTCTTGGATTGTACCTTGTTGAACAAATTTGCATAATTTTTAGTAGATTTTAGGGTGGCTTTTGAATTGCCTTGTACCCTGCAAAATAGGGTCGTACGCCGCATCCCGCATCGCACCCCATCAATTCTATATTGTATTCAGGATACCCCATCATATCCTAGAAATCAAGGATCGTATCCCATAAAAAGGATCATACCCTATTCATACATAATCATTTCTGGTTTTTAGACTTCAAGTTCTGCAAAATGTGAACTCTCTTTGATATGCTGGCTAGCAAAATACTTAGTGGATCTTGTTTCTGTGTAGTCGTCATAGATAGAGCATTTTGATTTTCCTTTGTAATTTCTATTTTGATGTGAAACAGGTTCCTTTTGAGGTAGTAGCATTCCATGGACCATACCCTAGACGTGTCCTCGCCTTGGCGCAATAGTTGTCAGATGATGAGCTAGATATAGTAGCTTAAGTAGGTTTCTAATATTTGATAGATTTACCCGACATTAGGGTAAACCAAGGGTTGTTGAATGATCTTACTGAGAGATGGAACTTAGTGCATAACACCTTCCATCTCCCGACTGGGGAGATGACCGTCACACTAGAGGATGTGTGGCAGATACTATGAGTTCCAGTGATGGGTCGCAAGGTGCGATTTGAGGTGACATCTGTCGTTACCATTGGTGCAGCTCATCATTTCTTTGGAGATGATACCCTTGCTCAGAGATACATCACCTGGGATTACATGTGTGATAACTATGATCACCTGTCTATATACTTAGCTAGATTGATTGGTGGCATCCTAATGCCAGATAGAGGATAGCATGGTTTTCTTGTAGGATGGGTAGATATGCTGGAGCAGATGGTTATTTTAGGATGCAGATTTGCGTGGGGTAGCTGAATTCTTACCCATATGTATAGGGAGCTCCATGAGATTGTATATCATCATTCTTAGAGTATGACTATAGGAATATTGATTCTGCAGATATGGGCCTGGGAGAACAACCCAATTACACAGCCGGTAGTAGACAAGCAACACGCACCAGAGTAGCCTTATGTGTATATGTATGCAGGTCTTATCCAACAGCTCCATCTGGGCAAGGTAGAGTACTGGCGTCACCTATTCGATGATATGACAGTAGTAGTATGGAGTTTGTACTTGGATTGCGAGGAGTGGGGATCTGATAGATGACAGATGCCATTATTATTTCAGAGTAGATACTTGATCGGCCAGACCTGATACATTATAGAGCATTTCTTACATACCCATGTTTTGAGACAGTTTGGTCGAGTATAGGGAAGGAGTTAGGACATGACTGTATATGCTAGGGTCAAAGATGAGACACCAGAGTGGGGTCCTCAGTTGAGATATGAGATAGCTCATCAGGAGATTAGGGATATGGTCAGAGTTGCCTGGGACCTTCGATTAGATGTTATAGATGTAGGTTGTTCCAAAGGATATTTAGCATAGATGCTCCAGCATCCCTTTCCATGGCTCATAGTACCAGATGAGGCCATTCCTCATATCGAGGACCCTCTAGATTATGATCTTGTCGATGATCATCCTGCCAGAGGTAGAGGAGGAGCTCAGAGAGAGAGGGGAGGTAGAGGTAGGGATGGAGGCAGAGATGGTGGATGAGATGGGATACGCCCTCCTCCGAATGATGGTGATGATGGCAGAGATGACAGGGGTGGAGGCATAGTGGGTGGTAGTGGTGGTGGTAGTGGCAGTGGAGAGGGTCGGCATACCCAATTTAGATTTGTTTCTCCTCTAATGGATCTAGGGCCGATAGTCACAGGAGAGTAGTAGAGACAAAGGCAGTAGCAGCAGAGGCCATAGGACAAGTCCATAGGATAGGATACAGGCAGGGGTTCTGGAAGGGATGAAGATCCTTTATCACAGTGTGAGTAGGAGCAACAGAAGCTCAGGGCCAGGATCAATACTTTAGAGGTCAGGCTCACTATGATAGATGCTTTTCTTGTAGACAGATATGCGCAGCTTGAGCGGCTCATGGTGGAGAGGGATACACAAGCCCGTAATGTCATACACTAGGGTCAAAGAGTGACATATTATTATGCTCTATATCATGCGGTAGTGCCACATGGGTAGAGAGACATATTTTTTTCATGTTTGGATCAGCAGTCAGAGGGGGCCATGCCACCACCAGTAGATCCATTTGTACCACCTCCTCCTCCTCAAGATCATAGAGAGGGGGGAAGTTAGACATTATGCATCTTTTTGTACTATATTTCACGAGGTCATATTGTATATCTGGTTCCTTATGGGACCATTCTTTTGTACCATGATATTCATACATGTATATCTGATTCGTACTGATTCTTTGATACTCTTTTTGTAGACAGTTCCATATTTTTGATCTATTCCATGATTTGATATATATCTGATGTAGCTCTTCCTAATTTAGACATGTTCATAGGTTCTTTTTGTTGTGAGATATTGATGCACATGTGATATATGTTTATCTTGGTCGCATGATGAGTTAGATTAGATGATGACATCATTTATGTTGTTTGATTTATTACTGATATGAATGTGTTTCAAATGATGTTAAGTGAATATGCAAATGTATGTTTTTGAGATTTTCTTTATGCAAGTAAATGTATCGATGTATTTTTAGGATGTAGAATGAAATGCAATGCTTTGAACGCTTTGTTTTTGTATTTTCTCTTTCTCATATATGAATGTAGAATGTATGTTATGGATATGCAACGACATTGATATCAGTAATAGTTGATGATGTAATTAACTTGGTTTTATGAATGAAATTAGAAATCATCTTGAGGGAAAATCCCTTATAATGTCTCTTTTTTTAGTAAAAATGAATCATGTAATCTCTAAATGCATCTACATGCAGACTCTTAGGAATGTCACTGATTTGCAGATATTGTAACATTTTGATCATCAGTGGGCACTTTTTGAAATAGATACCACCTAATAGTACAAAAATCACTAATACCCACTGATATTATGAAAGTATGAATACTATGTTTATTGGATGCAATGTCAGAAATAAAATTACGCATCAAGGCACAAAAGCCAGGATGACAAGTTAGTCACCTTCCTTTTATTATATCAGATTCTATGTAAGTGTAATATTTTGGACCCGCAATGACCTTGAAAATTCATATCCTTGGGTATATTATGTTTCATAAAGAAGGAAACTGTCTCAACCTCACCGTAGTTTAAACATAACAAAGATCGAGATATATGTAGCTATCCACTCATATTGGTAGCTCTTACCATAAAAATCCAAGTTAGGTGAAATTTATAGGATCATTTGGAACAATCACCATATTCAGAAAACCAAGAAGATGTTATGCCCCCCATCCTTGTGACTCTTTGTCTTTGTGCAGATGTCATGGAGTAACTCAGAAGATATAACAATCACCAATTGAGAATCAATCAAAGAAAACTTATAACTTCTTATATGCCCCTAGTTAAAACATCATCGGTACATAAAAGAGTCATAATCAAACCAAGATCAAACTGTGTGCTTAATTAGTATTTGAGAAATACTGTTGATTCATTTTTCAAGCATAGTATAGATTCATCAATCAAAATTTGGGATTTAAGCAATGTGTGTTCCATGTTTGTGTATAACCTTGTCTCTATTTGCAATTCAATGTAGTGGTTTGGGACACTGTTTATGTGAGTGCAATGTTTGTGCCAGATAGGTGGTTTTTAAAGACACATCCTTGTTTCATGAATGTGACATTTTGGTGCAAGTATCAAGAAGCATTGTGTTGGAAGGCAAACCATCCTAGGATGACCTAGAAAACACACCCTAACATGCTAGCAAAGATGCCCCCAGTGCAGAATGATTTGTTCTCTAAGATAGAAAATGCAGATGAATCCCAAGCAAGGATAGGATATTTGTAAGGAAACAGAGTCAACCCATAGCATAGGTGTAATTGTGAAGGCTTAGTATCATCAATGCATTGATAGATAGAGTGCAGAATACAAGTGACGCTTTTTTTCCAGGTTTTCACCACTCAACAAAGCTTCTTCTTTTGCTACCAATATGCCTGTTTGCCAAGTTTTCACCAAGGCACTTTTCACTTTTTCAATTTTTTTTTATTTTTTCTTTTTTGAATGTTTTTGTAGTACCAAGGCGCTTGTTTGCTAGGTTCTCACCAAGGATACCTTTCTTCAGGACTTTTTCCATTGTTTTTGGATTTCTTCAGGATCAATTTTTTTTATTTTTTGGGTATTTTCTAAGATTTTTGACTGCATAAGCTCTGCTAGCCAGACATCAAGCGTAGAACTGATTCAAATGTAGAGTATTGATAGGATCTAGAAGGAAATCTCCCTCAGGTGTAGTGAGATGATAGGCTCCAGTCCCAAAAGTTGCAGCAATGACATAAGGTCTTAGCCAGTTAGGTTCAAACTTTCATTTTTTTTCTCTGTTAGGCTAGTTCTTAGGATTCTCTTTTAGGATGAGATCCCCTACTTGAAATTTGCATGGTTTGACCTTTTTATTGTACCCTTTTGACATGCGTGTCTGGTACACTTTCACATGTTTGAACACATGTTGCCTGCACTCATCAAGTAATTCTAGTGCATTCACCCTATCGATGTGGTATTTCTCGTCAGTAACAAGACCTTGTAAAGATACCCGCAAAGATGGGATTTCAAACTCAAAAGGTAGTACTACTTCAGCACCATAGACCAGGGAAAATGGCGTGGCTCCAGTTGGTGTTCTAATGCTTGTTCTGTAGGCCCAAAGTGCCAGATTAATTGTAAATTCCAATCCTTGCCAGACTTACTCATAGTCCTGTGTAGGATCTTGAGAATATTCTTGTTAGATGCCCCAACCTATCCATTACCTTAAGGATAATAGATTGAGGAGAAATGTTGAGTAATGTGAAACTGTGTGCAAAGGTCTTCGATGTCTTGGTTTTTAAATTGGACCCCATTGTCTATTATAATTGAAGAGGGTGTCCCATATCTACATATAATGTAGTTCAAGATGAACATAGCCACCTATTTTCTATTGGCTTTGATTAGTGGAATGGCTTCGACCCACTTCATGAAATACTTGTTGTGGGTCCACAACACACACCCCATTTATTTGGTCCTCTGACCATGGGGACCCGCTTTTTTTTTTCTTTGTGGTTTTTTGGTCTAGTTTGGCCCTTTGAGTCCTCACTCAGTTAGCTTCAGAAGAATAGGCATCATCATGATCTTAATAAAAAAACCCTTTTTCGGCCTTTCGGCCTTTTTCGTGTTTTGAGGAATTTGGTACTCCGAAACACCAAAATGGCCAAAAGGCTGAAAGTCAGTTATTTTGGTGTTTTTGGCATCCAAAAACACCGAAAGTCCAAAGGTGTCTACCTCTGAAATTTCAGTGTTTCAGACACTAAAACCACCGAAAGTGCTAACGTCAAGATCTGTAGGTTATAAGTTGCAAAGGCCCCAATTTGAAAACACTTTGCATCCTCGATTCTGATTTTTTTCCAAGAGCTCGCAGCTTCAGCATTTTTCATCTTCAGCCCTAAGCTTGACTACATGCACACACCTCTGGCTTCATTGTGCCATCCTCCCCGCTCCTAGCCCCTCTGAGGCAGGTCTCATTCACTGCCTCTTGTTCTCTTTCTCCTCCTAGTTTTTGTTTATAGTTTTAGGGTTTTTTTCTTCTTCTCCCTAGTGCTTGTCCAGCCTAGGGAGTTTTGGTTTTCTTTCTCCCCTAGTCTCTAAGGGGGCCTATGGACGCTTTTGTTTTAGAAAGGGTCTGTCTGTGTCGAGTCAGGTTTTTCCCTCTAGGTTTTTTGTGTATGGGTTTTTTTGGGTCGCGACCTTTGTCACAGGTTTTCAGCCTTTGAAAGGCCAAAAAATAGGTCTTGGTCGTTTGTCTTGTTGTTAGAGATCTATCCCTTTCAGTGTTTTAGACCTCTGAAATGTCTGAAACCCCGACAGGTCTGAATCCCCAAAATTCTTGTCTCTCATTGTTGTTTCGGAGGTTCAAAATTTTTGGCATTTCGGACGGACCTCCAGAAAGCTCGAAATCCTAACAAGTTTGAGTCTGCGAATCCTGGTCTTCAAGCTTCAGGATTTTCAGCATCCACAAAAATTTCAAACTTTTGGATAGTGAAAGTTCCAAAACAAACTCACTACGAATGATATCTTTTTGCACTTTCAGCCTTTTCGGCCTCCGAGACATTCTTCACTGTCCAAAACCCTGAAAGTGAAAAAAAATGCATTCTCAGTGACTTAGAGAGTTTGCTATGTTTTCTTGGTTTAGTTAGCTTTGTTTCAATTTGTTCTCCAAATAAGATACTGGTACTTGTATATTTTATTACAGGAATGCCTGAGAAAAATATTACTTCGCCCATGAAGTACCAATACAAGGGGAACACTCCCCCTTCAAAGATTAGCAACAAGCCTAGTGATATTACTGACACTGATATCGAGAACATGGATTGGGATGACTTCCTTACAAGATGTGGCCAACCAACCGGGAGATCAAAGGATTGTACCTCCTTGGTATTAGCAGGACTGGTTAGTGCAGTAACCCACCCAGTAGCTGTATCTTCACTTGAACTAATCATGACCCTGGCCAATCATTACAACTCCGATGAGAGGGTGGTTTGGAATACAAAGGGCCAAATAGTACTAGATATCTGACCTGATGTCATAGAAGATGTTTTCCACCTCCAGAAAGGCATGGACAAGTTCTATGACTTCTTCGTAGAAAAAGGAAACTTATGGTTCAGAAACAAAGGGGAGGAGGCTTATGAAATAGTTAATAATCACCACCTAGAGCAACCTCTCCCCAAAAATAAGCTGGAAAAAATAGACTTGAGGAGAGGATACATGAAATATGACATCAAGGCAATAATAACAATGATAAGTAGAGTATACGGGTTACCACAATCATTCCAACTGGAGAATTGGATGATTCTCCTTATAGAAAGACTCAGGGGCTGCAGGTTTAGGTTTGACTGGGGAACCATCATTAGTGACAGGTTGGATGAATAGCTCGTGGCAGTGAAACACAACCCTAAGTTCTATATGAGTACTTACGTGGTGTACCTACTAGCAGCAAGGGTAGATTACCCAAGGCTCGTAAAGAGAGGAGGCCTAAATGATCCCAATGCATGGCCTCACATCATATACCCCAATTGCAGAAAAGGGAGAAAATGTCTGAGGATAGTTGAGACTACTGGATAGTCAATGATGCCTTCATTTTTGCAATCATCTGATCTATTGAGGGTGATTTTGTGAAAAGGATGTCAGAGGAGGCAGCAGCCAAGGTGAGAGCCATAGGCGCCTATTACATACAATTCAGAACCTTTACATACATTCGGATAGCAGGATCAATGATGAATCCAAAGAAGTTGCCTCGATATCCATCCGATTGGATAATCATTTTGGAAATGGCCTAGTAGCTTGCAGATGCCTATGAACATATCAAACACAAGAAGAAGCACTGCTAGGATTTTCCCATTTCACTAGGGCCTTATACCCTACAAGACATGAAGGTCTGTAAATCTTTATCCTTCAAGTGGGATGACTACCCCCTACAGCTCTATGACATAGTATGGCCCCGATTTGATCCTATTGGTACATACAGCCACATCATTGGCAAGTTTTACATTCACAAACCACACTTGGAGGATCACTAGATGAACTACATAGACGATCATGAGGTCAGAATCTGGGATTATTGTAGGATGACTCTTACCTTGGCTAAGGAAGTCATAAAGACCCTCATTCCCCCAAAAGTTTGGAAATATGACTCAGAAGAATTCCTGGAGGCCATCTATACAGATGACAAAATATATGACTGACCCATCATGAATGCAGAGGTCGACAAAGATGAGAATGATGACATAAATTTTTGGGAAAGACACGTAATGAGAAAAATGGAAGGATGGATCAAGAGGCCCTACAAAATGAGCCTAATACCTATGAGGACATTGATGGATCCCCCCAATAAGGCAGATAAATAGCGCGGAGAGATAAACACTATGCCCTAATAAAAGAAGGCACCACCACAGAAGTTGAGCATGGTGTATGGTCATGAAAGGGTAGTAGAGTACAGGTCAAACCCAAGGCCCAAGACTCCTAAAACAAGAATGATTAGACAGATAGATCCTCCCATAGAGCAAGCATAGGTTGCACCAGATGAGGGACCTTCTACTTTAGCACAATCTCCTCCTGTCACCGAAAAGGGGAAGAAGATATACAAGAGAAAGAAGACTTCTACACCTCCGCAATTAGAAATTGTACAAGAGGATTCACAAGAGGAGGAGGAGGAAGATGTCCCTCTATTTAAAAGGATGAGGTCTCAAAAAATAAGAGAAAAGGAGGCTAGTAGAAAGCACCAAGAGGATCCTAAAGAGAAAGATAACCCCTTTGATGCTCTAGGATTAGATAAGTTCCAGATGTTAGACTTTGAGGGTCTAGAGGGTTTTTCAGACCAAGGCTAGGATACACCAGGGTATACAATTGGACATGAGGTAGGTGGTCCTTCTCTTTTTCAGCCACAGGTGATTTTGACTCCACCTCCTATTCAATTCACTAATCCATAGCCAAATACACCCAAGGTGGGAGATAATTCTAAGGCGGATCAAGGGTCTAGGGATCAAGAGTCTCCAATAACTCAAGGGGTGACTACCAGTGAGCCTACCCTAGGAACCCATACTATTACAACACCCCTTCACATCCCCACTCCAGCAACTACTCTCCCACCTCTTGTTCTTACTCCACCCCCATTCCTCATAACTCCACCAACTACTCTTTCATTTCCAATCCCAAATTTCCCAACACCTACCCTACCGCCACCAAGCCCTTTGACTTGCCACATCCTAACACCAGGAGGATCGGTAACTAGAGAGGCTACATCACCCCTCGAAACCACAGTGGCGGGTATGACTTGTCTCAATACAAAAGCCTTGGGTAATTCCTCGGGAGAAGAAGACAAAGATCAGGAAAAACAAGAGGAGGCAATGCAAGAGGGAGACTAGGCTAAAGAAGAAAGGGGAGAAGAAGAAGAATACTAGAGAAAAGAGAGTAAAGTGGAATAGAGATAGGAAAAAGAAGATGGGCCTAATAAAGAGGTGACTCTAGGGTCCTAGAATTTGGATTCAATCCTTCAAATTACTCCATATGAGCCAGGCATTGCATCTATTAGACCCACCTGGTTTACCAAAGAGATCAAGACTAGGAGGAGAACCTACTCAGATGAAGATGAAGGGGAAAACATGGATGTAACATTCTTGGGGAAAGCTTTTCATTAGGAAGAAGTCATATTACCAGCACGAACAATGTCCTATATCACCCAGGACACTAGGGGACGCTGGAAGGCATAGGTTTCGGTCCCATCCGCCAGCACCTCTCAAGCCCAAATTACTTCAGAAGACTATACATTTGAAGAAGTAGATTTGGGGGAACCTACAGGGAGGGGAGCAAGACACTAGTAGCCTTAGGGCTTAAACATGCTCTAAGTTTTATGAGTAAAGATGAAGAGACCATAAAGGCCTTGACTGAACAAAATGAAGCCTTGAAGAGGTTTGTCCATAAAATGGTTGGTCCCATCGACCCTAACTACCTAGAGGCCTCACTATAGGTAGTGTTGGATAAAATAAATGCCCCAAACTTACCAGCAGGTCTAACTCCCTCCTTCATTAAAGCAAGTGCAGATTGGAAGGAGGATTTTGAGCAATATAGGGAAGGGGCCATCAAGAAGATATTCAAACCTTACAGGGTTATCCTAATAGAGGCTATGAATTTGATAGATTTAATGATAGAGGATGGTGGCTTGGAATCGGAGACCAGCAAATGGAGAGCCGCCGTCCAAGATTTATAGATCATCAAAAAATAGCACTTCCAGATCCTGGTAAAAATATATGAGGGTGAGGAGTTGGACAAATTTGACACATGGATTAAGTGCATGACCAAGATAATTGGTATTTATGAGAAATTCCAAGCTTCCATATTGGAAAAGCAGAAGGAGGTATTGGAATGGGTAGAAGAATTAGATATCTTCTTTACGGGGATTGGCCTGGACTTATACCGGGATGAAGATAAGCACATCTTATGACCATCCAAAGAGGTGATCCAACAATTCAAGGACATTATGGTAGGTACAGGGACTAAGGAAGCCCTGCAACAATTGTTCTATTCGAAAGAAGAAATGATGAAGATGAGCAATCACGTAGAAGAAATCCAATTCTTTGCTTCTGAGCTAACTGCCTTTAAAGAAAAGAAGGAACATCAGGTTAACAGGGAAAAGAGGAAAGAGATAAACTACAAGGAAATTTAGGAGATCATACAAAGGCTCCAGTCTACCCACCCAGAGGTATTTCCAAATTGACCCATCAGACTGCAAGGCAGTCCCGAAGAAGAAATCTCCAACACTTAAGATTTCCCTGAAGCAGTTTTCAGCCTTTTGGCCTTTCGGCCTCCCAAAATGATTCAACCCTTTGGCCTTTCAGCCTTCCAGGATTTTCAAACTTTCAGCCTTATCATATTTTTAGCCTTTTAGCCTTATCAGATTTTTGGCCTTTCAGCCTGGCCAGATTTTTGGCCTTTCGGCCTTCTAGCTATTTCAGTCTCTTCGGCCTCTGACAAGTCTGAACTTTAGACCAATGTCTGATGATAAAACACTTATAAATTTTGACACTAAAAATTTTGGAGTTGAGGTTGGGGTCTGAAAAAATTGGATATTTCTAGTGAGATCACATTTTTCCACACCAATTGAACTCTAGATCTAATTGATGGTCAACTTGAGTTTGTTCTAAAAGAACTAAGGGTTCCCTATCAGTCTCCACCATCAAATGAGCTTCCAGATGAAGATTCCAAGAAAGACTTCCAAAAACAAGAAGAAGACTCTGAGTTTTTTGAAGAAACCCCTTCTTATTTTCTCTTTCTTCTTGGCGAGTTTGACCCTCCTTGCATGGGCAAACTGATTGTAAATGGGTTCATAGATCCATGCAAGTTATCTAGTGTCAGTTAAGAATAGTTTCCCTTCCAGTAAAGTTTTTGTTTAAATTATTTTTTCTCTTTGATGCCCTAAATTCAGAATTCAGAGTTATGGATCAAATTCTATATATTGTAATCACAAAAGCAATGTAAAGGGGGGATTATTAATACAATAAATATATACATTTGGTGCTTCATTTGTGGTGTGTGAATTGCTGCTACCTATGCAAAATTATTGAATGTATGCTTGCATCATTCATTATTTTCAGAGAGCCTCTTGTTTATTTTGCTTCAAATTTGCATTTCTTTTAGTTGGAGTTTGTTGTTGTTTGCTTTACCTTGCTATGAAAAATGCGTGGAAGAGATCATCTTTGGGCTTAATGATAAATCTATCTCGTGGGTGTGCACATCTTGGTGGCTTTGTGATTTGATCAATTTTGAATATCTTGCACGAGTGAATATGTCTTCTCTCCAAATGCTTGCATCCGTGGGGTAGTGAATTGTGACTTGATCTGATTTATGCTTTGTGGGTATTCGTGGGGTAGTGAATTGTGACTTGGTCTGATTTATGCTTCGTGGGTTTACTCCAAATCTCTCCCATCCTTCAATTTGCAAGGAAGGGTTTATAACGGTTTATGTCCATAGGACTTCATTTTCAGTCGTTTGCTTATTTCTCTTTACTCTACTCCCTACTCTCTTCCGTCTTTTAAATTCTAAAAATCTAAAACATCTTAAAAATACCAAAATTGCATTTATTTACAACACACATATATGTTAAAATGGAAAATACCAAAAAGAACTAAAGTGTTTTACAGGTCGATGTCTTGAACGTACCAGCAAAGGCCTCCTCGTGAACAATCACATTTATCTTCAATTGAGTAACCAAGCAAGTTGTGACACGACCCTAGAGAACCTTGGGAATAACCTCGTTATTCTTTCAAGAGAGGAAATAGAATCTCGAGATCCTAGCAAGTTGGCTTGTGTCAAAACAACACTCAACAATACTCAATGGCCATAATGATGAACTTGTGTCCACTTGAAGAATTAGGATATATTTGTCCAAACAAATCAAAGGCCCATTACTGAAATGGCCAATGTGTTATGAATGGTATGAGTTCTATGGCAGGAGCATGGATAATATTTCCATGTGTTTGGAATTTATGAAATGTTTTGGAAAATTGAATAGCATCTTTTCCCATTATAGGCCAGTAATAGCCTGCTCTAAGTAGTTTCTTAGCTAATGAAAATCCATTTGAATGTGATCCACATACACCTTCGTGGACTTCTTTTAATGCATGATCTGACTCTTCGTGTTCTAAACATCTAAGAAGTGTACCGTCGAGACCTCATCTATATAAGTTATTAGTAATGAGGACATAACGCGATGTTGTCCTAATCAAGGCTCATTTTTCATTTTTGGATAGATCATTGGGAATAGTTTGGTTAGTGAGGTAAGAAATGATATTAACATACTGAGATTGGGCTTGGGCATTTAGAGCACAAATTACTTGGTATTCGGGGGTATCAAAGGCAAGGTAGGATAATTCTTCCACCAAGAAGTCATAGTAGAATCGATGTTCCTCCAGTTGTAACATGGATGCCAATGTAGCCATAGCATCTACAGCTTTATTCTTTGTTCTGGGTATCTGCTGGAATGTGACAAAGACAAAGTATTTCTTTAGGTCATCAACCAATTGCTTGTAGGGCATCAAATTGTCATCTTTCATCTGATAATCTCCATTTACTTGATTAATAATGAGCTGGGAGTCACCATACACATGCAACTCTACAATCTTCCTTTCCATAGCAAGTTTAAGACCATTTACTAATGCTTCATATTCAGAAATATTATTTGTGCATGGAAACATTAATTTTTAGGACTTGGGTATTTTGAATCCTTGAGGAGTTATGAATAGAACTCCTGCTCCAGAGCCTTTTGCATGAAAGAACCATCAAAGTACATCTTCCTCAGATATTCAATTAGATGCATAATTGTCTCATCAGGGAACTCAATTCTCAAAGGTTCATCATCTTGGAGTGGTGAATCAGCTAACTGATCTGCAAGGACTTGTCCTTAAATAGCTCTTCTTTCCACATATTCAATGTCAAATTCGCTCAAAATCAGGACCCATTTTTCTAACCTTCCTATTAATGTTGTCTTGCTTAAGAGGTATTTCAACGGGTCTATCTTTGCAATGAGCCTTACTATATGTGATAGCATATAATGTCTTAATTTTTGTGATGCAAAGACAACTACTAAGCAAGCCTTTTCAATTATGTTGTAATTGAGCTCATAAGATACTAGTGTTCTACTGATATAGTATATTGCTATTTCCTTTTTAGTCTCATCCTCTTGTGCTAGCAATACTCCTAGCGATGTGGCTATAGCTGAAATATATAGGAGTAATTGCTTTCCATAAATGGGTGCCATAAGAATAGGAGGAGTAGCCAGGTACTCTTTTAATTCTCTAAAGTTGGCTTCATAATGTTCATCCCATTTGAAGGTGACACCTTTATGTAGTAATTTGGTAAAGGGTTGTGCTCTATCCGCAAGTTGTGACATGAACCTCCTGATTGACTAGAGTCTCCCTTGCAATGTCCTCATTTGACTAATGTTGCATGGAGGAGTCATTTCTAGTATAGCTTTGACTTTTTTAGGCTCTACCTCTATTCCTTTTTCCAAGACAATAAATCCTAGGAGCTTTCCTGATTGGACCCCAAAGACACATTTCTTTGGATTGATCCTGAGTTGAAATTTCTCTATATGATCCAATATCTTTCTCAAGTCATGGATATGAGTAATCCTTTCTTTTGATTTAGCTAAGGTATCATCTACGTAATCCTCCATATTTTTATGCATCATATCATGGAATATACTGGTCATAGCTCTTTGGTATGTAGCACTTGCATTCTTTAACCCAAATGACATAACATTCCAGAAAAAGGTTCCCCATGTGCATATAAAGGTGGTCTTTTCTTGATCTTCAGGAGAAATTTTAATTTGGTTATAGCCTAAGAAACCATCCATTAATGAGTACATTTGCTATCCTATTGTGAAATCTATAATCATATCAATATTAGACAGTGAAAAATCATCTTTAGGACATGCCTTGTTTAAGTCTCTGAAGTCTATATAGATCCTGATAGATTTATCTGATTTAGATACTGGGACCACATTAGAAATCCATCCTGTGTAAGTGATGACTCTGATGAATATAGCTTTCAATAATTTTTCTAGCTCTACTTTTACCAGTAATGCAACATGAGGGTGCATCTTTCTTAGTTTCTGTTTCACGGGTTTGATCATAGGAGCTATAGATAAATGGTGCATTATTAATTCAAGATCTAGTCCAGGAATATCTATGGAAGACCATGCAAAGTTGATCTTTTTCTCTTTCAGGAACTCACTAAATTGTGTCTTCTCCTCACCTGACAAAGATTGTGCTAGGTGAACAATTTGAGGAACTTCAGTTGTGCCCAAGTTAACTGGTTGTATTGGTTCTATCAAAAGTGAAGATATTTCTTGAAAGTCCTCAAGGAGGATATCAAGAATCTCATCTTTTGGCACCTTTGAGAGGTTTTTACCATTAGATGCGTCTTTTGTTTTTACTATTTTAGAATCTAAAAATGCAACAACATGGTTTTCACCCTCAGTTCTTTTCTTCTTTTTATTTTTCAATTTGTGACTGAGAAACTTGATATCCTCCTATGACATGTTCATGCTCCTTGCATTGGTGGAAGAAGGGTAAGGTTCACAAGCATTTAGATAGCAAGCCAAAGTGTAGTCATTAGGGAAGTCTAGGATAGGAGTAGGATCTATATTAGTGCAATCAATTAGGTCTAGGTTTATTAAAGACAAGGAATCGGATCTTGGGAATGACAGCATCGCGTCAGAATCAAGACTATTAACTTACATGACATGGTCTGTTAAGTCTATCTCTTCTATGTTTAGATCAATAAGAAATAGATCATCATTATCAAAGTCGTCATTATCTAGATGTGGACCAAACTCTACTGACTCATTAGTGGAACCTTTGTCTTCATCTCTCCATAGAAGGGGGCTCCTAGCTTGTAGCCTTTGAATTTCTTCTAGGTCTAGGAAAATACCAATTTCTTCATCAATGAGTCAGGGAAGGGATACCTCCTCTACTTATGGAATATCAACACTGTTAGGAATAATGTGAGAATTCTCTCTGTGTTCTGATGGAGCTGCAGACATGTGAATTACATCTATTTCAATGTCCTCCATGGAAATAGATAGATCATCCCACTCATAATCATGGGAGTTTGTTATTTCGTCACCAGACCTGTTCAAGAATCCAGCAATAGTTATCTGATGTACTCTATTAGCCACTTGTAGATCAAAGTATGGTAAATCAAGGACATGTGAAACTGTGACTAACTACCCCAAGTTAGGATGTGAACCCTATTGTCGGAGTGTGTCTTCAGTAGCTGTTTCCATCAATGGCACCTCTGGAGTTTCTTTTGCTGTTGCTTCTACCTCTTGAATAGTAACTTGTGTTAATAAAGGGATATGAGTGTTTTGTAGTACCTCAAAGCTCGGCACATACCTTTCTCCTTGATATTTAGGATTCACTACACCAATATGTAATAACCTCTCATAGGACCATTGTTCTAGTTCTATTTCTTCTTCTTCATCACTCCCTTTGTGAGAGATTGGACTATCTTGTGAAGTAGGTTTTTTCAGAGTTAATATTGAAACCTAGCCCTGTTTTATCTTTGGTATCCCTAAATTCCATGTGTACAGGTTCAATAAGTCCTTTTCCTTTGTCTCCTAAAGGTCCTTTTCCTTTATACCCCATTTTTCTGAGATGAACGTATCCTTTACCATACTTTCCCAGGGATATTTCCACATGTTTTACCTCTTTTTCCTTTGGTTCCCCCTGGCAAAGCCAGGCCAAGGCGGCTTGTTCTTTGTTGTCATCCCCTTGGGAGGTAGACACTTTAACCATACCAGTTGCTTTGTGAATTTCTGTCTTTTTAGATGTAGTGGGTGTGAAAGATGGGGAAGGTTTCCCATAGGATCTTAGTGACACTGGAAGATCTGTTAATGATGGGGTTATGTCTAGCTTGTATTCTCCCATACTAGTTTCTTCAAGTTTTAAGGTCTTGCCAAAGCCTTTCATAACCATGTCTTTGGTAGTCTTAGGTACAATTTATTTTGGAACCTCCTTGTTATGTGGGACCATACTGCCTACTTTAACATTGTTGCAAGTATAACTGGCATCTGCAGGAATTGTCACTTCCACCCCATTATGTGGGAATTTGATACACTAGTGGTAAGTAGATGGTACTACTTGCATTTCATGGATCCAAGATCTCCCTAATAGTATGTTGTAAGCCAAGGGTAGATCCAGAAATTGACATATGATATTTATTTTAACCGGTCTAATTCTGATGGGTAGAACAATGAGACCTTTAGAGGATCTTTCTTCTTCATTATAAGCTTTGATAGTGATTTTGCTTCTTGAATCAATGGTTTTTTCTGAGAGACCCAATTTCTTGATTAGATTAAGGGTACAAATGTTCAACCGTGCACCTCCATCTATCAATACACGTCTAACACAAGATTTATGAATTAGGACTTCAATATGAAGGGGTTGATTATGCGAATGTGTCAATGATTTATCATCTTCTTCT
The DNA here is from genome assembly GCA_018584345.1 of Thuja plicata. NCBI lineage: Eukaryota > Viridiplantae > Streptophyta > Pinopsida > Cupressales > Cupressaceae > Thuja > Thuja plicata. The sequence goes on along the minus strand of MU216805.1, from coordinate 80,068 downwards.
GAAAAAGAGAGGTAATGTGGCATTGAGATGTGAGTCACCATTGCTTGGAATTTGTTTACATCAAGGTCCTTTGGCACATTTGCTGCATGTTGGGCTTGTTCAAGAATTTCCCTATGCACTGAAGAGATTTTAAGTAACTCAAAAATGGAAATTTGAGCAGAGGTTCATTGCAACTGATCCACCAAGTTATACTTCGCTACAGGAATATTAATTGTTTTTCTTGTTGCTGCTGGTTTGGGAATAGTGACAATGGGTACCTTTGAAGTTGTTGCTGGTTTGGATGAGGGGTTAGGTCCTTTGATCGTGACTTGTGCTTGACCTCTGGTTACTGCATTTAATTGGGAAGATGTATCTTGAACACCTTTGATAGTGACCACATTAATTGATTCAACTTTAATGTCTAGCATGTTGATCACATTATCATTTTTAGAGTAGGTGTAGATCACTTTATTTACTTTTCCTTTAGATGCTTCCCCTTTCTCATAATTAGGGAATGGCTTGTTAAATGTTGTATGGTCTTCATTAGTGGTGTTTCCTTCCACTTTGATCTTGCCTCCTTCAATAAGGTCTTGTATAACATGTTTGAGTTTAAGACAATTATTAGTCTTGTGTCCCTTGTTCTTGTGGAAGACACAATAAGAATTGTCATCCCACCACCTTGGTTTGACTTCTGGTTCCCATGGTTTTGAATCCGTGATCGTGAGAACTTTGTTGTCCAAGAGTGTATTTAAAATGATCTCAAGAGGTTCTCCCAAAGGAGTAAATTTTATTTGAGGTTTGGAAGTCCATGGTCGACCCTTGTTATTTTTAGTGTTTGATTAAGGGATTGTAGTTGTTACCTTGGCATCTTTAATTGCTTGCATGCTATTTGTTAGATTGAACACCTCAGTTTTAGGATTAACATTAGATGCATCTACTACTCTATCATTGATAACATTTTTGTTTTGTTTCCACCATTTAGGCTTGTTGTTGGAGTTGGTAGATTTGTTTTCATTTTGGAGAGTGATTTCTCCCTTTTTAACCATGACTTCTTCAATACGGATGGAATTCTTGATCATCCTGTCAAAGCTGGGTGAATCTTGCATTTGTAATGCATAGTTCAACTCAGGTATCAGGTTATTAATAAAGATTTCCATCTTTTCTGATTCAAGAATAGCTCTTGAATATATTGCAAAGATTTTCCTCCATCTTTGTAAAAAGTGTGTAAAGGATTCGTCGATTCTTTGTTTTGTGTTACACAGATCCATCATGGTTACACCATGTTGTATATTATAGGAGTAATGTTGGATAAATCGTTGAATTAAATCCTCAAAATTTTTTACCTTAGGTGTGAGTTTTGAGAACCACTCCATGGCTTTTCCACCTAGGCTTCCTGGAAAGAGCCTCATTAGGTATGTAGGTTCATGCATGTACTCTATACTTAGAGCACAAAAATCTCTCACATGGTCATGTGGCTCAGTCTCTCCCATATATTTTTCATATTTTGGCCTTTCCATGTTGGGAGGAAATGGGACCATATTAATAATCTTATCAAAAGGAAATGGACAAATGGAGTCCAAAGAGTATTTTGTCTTGGGTTTATCCTTCTCCTGTTTGAGATTTGCAAGCTTAGTTTGCATCAAGGTTAGTTGTTTTGCGAGAAAAGAGATTGGAATCGATACCTCTTTTTACTTTAGTTGTTCAACATCATAATCTTTAGGTAATTTTATGCCAGTAGATGCTAGATGGAGAAAGGATTTCTCCTTATCTTCGCCAATTATATTTTCCAATGTTTTTTGGAATTTCTTACTTTGTTTGAGTTTATTGTATTCTTCTTTAGTGATGTCTTCCTCACTGTCTAAACCAAACAAAGGATGCTCAATGTTTTTTTCTTCTTCACCATCACTCTCTTCGCATTTTCAGTTTTTGTCATTGTTGTATTCCTCAAAAGCCTCACTCCATTCGTGGGTGGGTCTTTCCATTTCAAGGAAGTCTAAATTGAATAGGGAACTGCAAGATGTGTCTCCTTGTTGAAAGTGTAGTGATCTTGGAGGTACTTCTAATTCTTTAGAAGTGTACTTGGTGCATCTTGTGTTAACCATGTATTTGTATCTCAACGTTGTTAAAGTTTCTTCATAGTGTCAAGTAGAGTCTCAAATTGTTCAAGTGAGTGTGTCTAGGTAGAAGTGTTGTTTGTGTTTTGGTGGAAGTAAATGATTCCAACATCAAAGGGTTAGAATTCCCTCATAGTGAGCTGGGAATCAAAGTTTTTTGAAAAGTGAATAGACCACACGTATTGAGACGGATTGTGAGAGACCGACAGGACATGCAAGGTGAACTTGAAAAAAGGTTTTTGATACAGCAACAGTGAGACCAGAAAAAGAAACAGGAACAGACTAATGAGCCAAAAGGGTATCTAGATTCAATGAATTTTCTAAGAAATCAATATGCATGTGCCCATTGTCCTAGATGCGAGCCTCTACAGGCAAGTCAAGAAATACAAGATGTGAGCTTCTAATGAACTAAATGTGACCTTTTTTCCTAGATGTGATGAAATGCTAACCAGATGTGATGCAGGATACCAGATGCAATCTTGCACAACCTAATATGAGCCAGGACAAACTAAAAATGATTGTTTCTAGTTTTGGAAATCTGGTGTCTGATTTGTCTTGAAGTTCATGCAAATTTGTCTGATAATAGGTTGTTTTTGAGTCTTTCCAGTGAGTGAAAAATACACCATGTAGCCAAAGGATTGAATCTTGTTACTTGTTTGAATGACTTATCTTGTTAATGAACTTCTAGACACATCAAGAAGATTTGCATTGTTAGGGGTGAATAGACACATCCTTATGCCCTATTTCTAAGTAGAGGATAAAAGTCCTTGCTTGTTGACTTAGGTACACACTCAAATGCTAATCAGAATATGACCATCACCAAACACGCAATGACTCTAGTCATGATTCCATATTAGCTAACTCCAAATGCAAGTGAGGGCACGATATGACGAGTGTCTTGGGGCAATTACATTTTGGCTTGCACAAGGATTATCACCCTTTCAGGGATGAATCAGGTAGTTCTACTATAAAGTTTGTTGTTAATGATGGGGCAATCCGTTTGAAACTGTCTCCCATAGAATTGAACAAGGAAAAATTGAGGCGTATAGCCCTATGAGTACTCAAGTAGGTGTAGTCTTGCAAGCAAGATTCAAGAGGCTCCACTCTACACATACCCAAGCATGTTCAAGGAATGATGTCAAAATTCTAAGAACAAAACTGATTCTGTCTTTCGAGGCTTTGGCCTACGAGGAAGAAATGATTTATAGTGAGTTGGAAGGGTTGGCGTAAAACCTGTCTTCACTTGGGTCATTCCCAGGAGATTTTTCCTCAACCGACAGGCCCTCTAAAGTTTAATAAGAATACAAAGGATTGGCGAGCGTAGGATTTCTAGATTTTTGATTCTTCAAAAGAAGAAGAACATACTCTCCTAGTCTATGTCATTTTCTCCCAAAAAACTTCAAGAAAAGATCCTAAGTTAATAAAAGCATCAATACTTGAAAGAAAAGTTTGTTTTGTTCAGTTTCCCCAAAGTTAGGTGATTTGCTTGTTCAATTAGTATCCAAAATTTAGACAATGAAGTTTGCTTGTTTAATTAACTGCAATGTTAAATGATTTGTGTTGTCCAATTCCAGATCCAAAGGGAATTATATGATGCAACTTGTTCAATTATCCCACAAGATTAGTGATTTTCTTTGTTCAATTTCAGATCCAAGGGAAATTTAAAATAGTGAAGCTTGTTCAATTAGTCCCACAAGCTTAGTGATTTGTTTTGTTCAATTACAATATCCCAAAATGAATTAAATGGTGAGTTTGTTTGCTTTGTCCATTTATCTCCGAATTCCTTCACAAGTATTAAACCAACTTTTGACTTTCTGATTTTCCTTAAAGGAAAAGAGCATAGTAATCTGGTTGATTTAATAAATGATTAGAAAATGTGTTAAGTGTTTAAAACTTTGAATAAGGGAAACAAGTTAATCTATTCAAAACACCTGCAAACAACAAGTTAGCAAAGTCTTCCCACCTTCTTATTAGCAGCCTGCAAGCAAGATTTAGGTTGTTTAAAGAGAAAAGGCATAATGGATCAAAGCATTAGTCGTTAGGCAACTGGATTTTCAAACTTTTAAACCAGATACAAGCCTAGAAATCTAGGAAATGAACTTATCTACCAGATGCAATGAAATACCCCAGAAGTGATGAAATAAAAACTAGATGCAAGCCTTTACCATAAATTACTCAGGATTTCTGGGGTGCGAGCCTAGATTATGTGATGCGAGGGCATATTCTAGATGTGGGCCTTTACCACCAAAAATGATTTTGTACTTGAAACCTGTGAAGATAGATTAGTGAAAATGGATGCAAAATGAGGCAAAATCTAAACAATTTCCCCATGGTGGGTGCCAGAAATGTGTGTGTGATTTTATGCACCTGCTAAGAAGGACACAACACTTCAATAGATCATTATATTAGTGAAAAATCATAAAAAGAAAGGGTTTCACATAAATCACTAAAACCGATCCATTGCTTCCTATCTAGGAGGGGTTTGAAGAATGCAATAATCATGCCCTCAGATTATACACAAATCAGTGACATACACAACCTAGAATGAAATATTTGAATAAAAACTAATCTAGTATGCTCAAGAAAAGTTCATTTTAACTCTAAAATGAAAGATTGTAACAATGTAAATAAGAAATAAGCTAAAATGCAATATATAAGTCCCTAAAATATGAGCAACATAAGTTTGCTCTTTCAACTCTCCAAATATGGGCAGCATAAGAATGCTTTCAACTCTAAAAATTAAGAGCCATTTGTGCTCAAAATTCATCCAATTTATAGAAGAAACAGAGGGATGGGGGAAGGCTTGAGAGGTGAAAGCCATTAATGAGGATGTAAGACTCATTAATGTGGAGTGTGGAAGAGGATGTGTAAGACGCATAAATGCTTCATTTATGAAAGCATTTATAAGGCATGGGTGAGGGTTTAAGGTCAAGCTTGAGAACTTTGACTTTTGGGAGTGGGTTGAATTCCTAATCACAAAATTAGGAATGTGACATCATTAGGAAGTGGGTTAGGATGAAATTAAGATTGGAAGTAGGCTTAGCATGGGTGAAGGGGTTGGGATTAGTTTGACCCCAAGGTTAAGGTGGTTGAGGTAGGTTAGGTTAGAGGGAATATTAATGAAATGAATTATATTTAATATATTTATTAAAAAATAGGAAAATTAATTATTTAAGCTTTTGATTGCTTTTGATAATTAATTAGGACTATAGCCAATTAATTAGATTAATTTAGGCTAGGGGATAGACTTTTGCAAGTGGTGAGGTATAATAGGGATTTCATTTAATTCCTTTTAAATTAATGACCTTAGCCATGTTTTGATTTGAATTGATTTGTATTGAATTGATTTGATTTGATTGGCTAAGGTGATTAATAAAATTTCGTGATTAAATCACTTAGGAGATTAAATCTAATTTGAATGAATTATGCCAACCGATTGAAGAGTTGTCTTAACATAATTGGGGGTATGATCATACTTAGGGAAAATAGGATCTATAGTGAGAGCATACCAAATTAGGGTGGTTACATTTTGGTTACCAAAATCTTTGTGTTATGTGTTCATGATTAGATGTTAAATCTTTACAACATTTCAGTTTATGCTTATGAACACATGATTGAATCAGATTTTTTAGAATTGGTAGAAGTTTTATAGACCTGATTCACCCCCCCTCTCAATTACTGCTTTCCCATATTAGACTTCCAACAATTATATCTTTTTTTTTGTTATTGTTGTTTCATGGGTTTTCTTATTTTATTCTTTCAGCTTATCTCTATGTTTAGATATTTTATTGTTCTTTTTATATTTTTTTTATTGAATTAATTTCACTTGTTATTTGTCTTATTATAACTATTCATACTCGATTATGTTTTAACTATTTGTTATTTAGCTTCTCTTCTTTTTATATTTATTTTTCCTCTTTTTTCTATTTGTGGATTGATTTTTTGGTGCACACACACACACACACACACACAAACACATTCATATTCGATTATGTTCTAACTATTTGTTATTTAGCTTCTCTTCTTTTTATATTTATTTTTCCCTTTTTTATTTTTGTCTTTTCTCTATTTGTGGATTGAGTTTTTGGTTTTTTTCTCTCAATTGTTTTCTTTATTTTTATATTCATTTTTGCCTTTTCATTGACTTTTATTTTACTCCTCTCGACCTTTCTCTCTCCCCTTCAACCTTTCCCTTTTTTTAAAGAGTTTAAGTTTGCAACTTATTTCACTTTGTCCTTATATTCTCCATCATCCTGATGATGGATCACAAAGTGTGAGCCAAAACATTAATGCAAAATAGTCACACAATCGAATCAAGCAGCAACATACATAACTATTTATCAACTATTGACTCATTCAAATATTTTTTATTTTTATTCATTTCTAAAAACTCTTTAGGGGAAATGGCCTAATACCTAAGGTGTTTGAATGACTAAGATATCAATTGTTTATTTAATACCCACATTTTCTTATTTAATACCCACACTGGCTAGTTTAATGTCCAATTTTTTAAACAACATTGCACCAATAGTTGTGGTTTTAAGTTGTCATTTCTATGATGACTACCCATAATTGAATGAAATGTACTCTTAGTTGTAAAAAGAAACCAATAACGATGCCACATTTTTTGCACAAGTATGAGTATCCTTTTTGCACAATCATTGGTCTTACCTTTTTGGGGTTGTTTACACACCTTGACAAAATGCATGCTGATATTGCATCATATGTGGTGACGTGGCCCTGAAACTTTAGTTATAAGCATTGGACTTGTTGAGTAAGATCTTGTAAAAAATCAAAAGTAATTTGAAATTTCCACATAAGATTTTCAAAAGTGTGAAGTTAAGGTGCTCAACTAGGTAGTAGGTCCTCTCCCCTAATGTCAATCACACACTCGTACAAATCTCATTTAAATTAGTTAAATAATATTGCTTATCATTTTTTATATTAGTTTAATAACTAACAATTGCACTTTGGTGTGAAATGGGTACACCGAAGAAGTTTAGAAGATTGATTACCAAGAATTTGGTCTATTGTTTTCTACAATTGTGTAGTAAATGAGGTAAATTTATAGGTAACTTAAATATCAATGTTAATTATGGAACAAAGGCTTTAAAATCTGATCACATTATGTATGCAACAAGGAGAGATGGAGAGATAAGCATATGAAGAGGAATAGATAAAGGGGGCGTGGAAGAGTGAGATAAACAAAGAAGGATAAGAGAAAGAGAGATAGAAGATAGGGATGGAGACGTTGATTAAGATAGAGATAGAGTGCGAGATGGATATGGGTTGAGAGAGATAGAAAGTGATATGTAGTGATAGAGAGATAGAGAGATAATGAGATGGAGATAGGAAATATGGGAGAGTTATAAAGAGATAAAGATAGTGAGGTAAACATAAAGAGGAATGATAGGGAGAAAGGGGAGATGGAGTGTTAGAGGTAGGTAGGGAGATTCTACCCCCTTTTTCTAAAAAATATTGCCCCAAATTTATTTATTTATTTTTATCTCAATGGATGACAATGTCTCATGGAACATAATTATTACAATTACATTGAAATATTGCCTAATGCCAACTAAATGTGCTTTGTAAATATAAATGAAAAATTATTATATACTTTTATTTATTAACAAATACTTATCACTAAAAATATGAAAGCATAAAATTAATTACATGATTGATTCTTCTTTCCTACAAATTATCATGTTGATTTCAAGGTCAAAATATGATACTATTTGTTCTTTTCAATGTATTTTCTTATTCTTTTTAATATAAGTAATAATGTGTTGAATAAACATTAAAATTTCTATACAAAGCTACAAGAAAAGGCTAAAGCCTTGGACACTAAATGACCTATATTTGATAAATATTTTATTTAATTATTTGACCATTTCACATCCTTGTCTATGAGAAATAGATCATTCTTAAATTGTTGGTTTTCTATAAATTAAAATTTGATCTTCATTATGCTAGGGATGTATAACTTGAGTGAAGAAGGATGTGAAAATACACTAGTTGAATTAGTCTAATATACTTGGCTATGATCTAGAACAACTGATGTACCTTGATTACTTGCAATAAGGATTTAATCTTTGTTACCCTACTTTCTCATTGTCAGTATGTAGTAGTGTGCATTGTAATAATCATACTCCATGAAATGTCATCTCATTCTTCTTTTGTTCATATGGTCGCACAAATTGTAGGTATCCACAAAACTTCTACTTTTCGCATACATGTTTTACAAACATGCTTAATTTTGACAAGTTACCATTACTTTTCTATTTACCAATGTAATTTATTCACTTAGTTGTGATGGAGGATAATATAATTGTAAAGAGCATTAGTAAATTACATATTAAAATATATTTTAAATATTCACTAATTATTATTTATGTATTTTTGATACATACATACATTTAATATATTATATTAAAGTTAAGTAAATATTATGTGTATAACATACCTTCATTTATTTGTTCCTTAATTTACTTTTGAATTTACATTATATATTAGATAATTATATTAATAAATCATGTAAAATTATATTAAAATAATATTTTTTATTTCAAATTATTTTGTGAAGCTATGCATCATTTTATAAAATATTTATTATTTATTTAATTTTTTAATAAATATGTAAATCAAAATAGAAAATGCTAAAAATCAACCCCATTTCTTAATAATATTATGGATTTACATTAAAAATAAAAGAATATCCATTTCATTCAAAAAAATTAAGATTTAAATCTAAAATTTGTATTAAAAATAAATTCATATATATTCTATAAAAATATAAGTTTTAAATATAAGATCTTAATGTTAGTTTTGAGTATCCTAAACTATAAAATATTAATTATATAAAATTTAACAATAATGATATAAAATTGTATTAAAATTTTAATATTGTATTTTCAATCCTTAGTATGTATTGGATAAAATAAATAATAATTTAAAAACATAAAAAATGAAAGTAAAAAATTATTTTAAAAAAAGTGTTGATGCCACATAGCAAGTAATTCATGGTTACTTTTTGAAAGAACATGATTTTTTTTTTCCTTTAAATAAAAGCTAACGAGATAGTTTATTTTTTCACATAGGCGTAGGCAATGTGAATGTTCCCACTCTTTGTGAATGAGAATACGGGTGGAAATGTTGACTAGAAATCCCTTATCATCGTGTGAGTTGTTGATGGGACCATAAAATTATAAGTAATTAAATTGTAAGAAATCCCATAGGCTATGTTTAGCTCAGTGAATGTTAAAATGTTATCTATTTATCTATCTACGGATGAATTTTATCTATTTATTGCACCGTAGGCATTTCCATTTTGGAAAGCCTCAACCTATTTTCTATGCTCAATGGTTGGAAGTGGTCAAGAGCCCAATGACTACCATTGGGAGCTTCTTGACCGTCCATCCTTTATTTTGGAAACTGTTGCTAACGTAATGAAAATCGTCACTGTCTATATGAAGTGGATGAGCTCTTAATGAAAATCAAATGGTTGACAGATGCTTAGAATAGTGGACGACCATTGGAACAATTTAGACCACCCAATTATTTTTTCACTTTCTTTGCACCTGCCATAATGGTCAACATGATGACCTCTTTCAGGCAGAACTGTGAAAACGATTTGGCAGTGGGTTAGATGGATGAAGAAGAGCCAGTGGACAGTTCCGTCTGAAAGAGGCATCCATCATATGGTAATTGAAAGAGGAAATTTGTGAGATGTTGTAATTGCAACTGCCCTGTAGATGTGCATGCAAAAAAGTGTAAGCATAAACATGGCACATGAACTGTTTGACAAAATACGATGATCGCAAAACATGCAAAATTTGGGAGCATAGACAAGGCACATGAACTGTTTGACAAAATGCCTCAAAGAAATGTGTTCCCATGGAACACCCTGATAATTTTATGTAAAGTCTTTAGAAACTTGCCACCAAATGCAATTGACTAGTGTGAAGCCATACACTACAACCTTTGCCACCATCATCCTAGCTTGTGCCAAATATTTGCAATTGAGCACTTTATATTACAGGGCTCTTATATTGGTAACAACATCAGAGGAGGCAATATGCTTGGTTGTTTCTCATTGGTCATATAAGAGCATTATAGATGATGCTAATGAACTATTAAAGGCCTTTGAAAACATTAGAATCCTTCACATTTATAGAGAAAGTACCGAGAATCCTATTATATAACATGGAGGCACTATTAATCGTCAATATTATTGGTGTGAGGAGTAGACACTTCCTTCAAACATTAGAAACAAGGTATCAAATGAGTACAATTATCTCTTAATATTCAACCATCAGTTTGAGTTACCCCTGCATTAGGACTTAATCTACTGCATCTACAGATTTGAATTTGGTTGAGTGTCCTTATTTGGAGAGTCCAATTGTTCAGGCTTGTAAGGATATGGTTTTCCCCCTATCTTTTTGTCAATTTATTTCTAGTAAAAAATGACTTATTGACAACATCATGGTCATATGATATAAATAAAGTACTTTGCCATTCCTTTTGATTAAACTAATTATTATTCTATTTATAGTTTTAAAAAATTGCACCATGCCACCAACTCTCTTCTCATATTTATGTCCAACAAGAAGATCAACAGTGTTTTCACTTTGGACAATAATATGTAAAAAAATTTAGAGGATAAAATCCTTGCATCACCAAAAAGAGCCACCAAGATTTACTTGATCCATTTGCAAGCCTCACCTACTCAGATGCCTTTGTTTTCTTGTAACTATTCTTTGGTTGCATCTGCACATCTTGAGTGACTAGAGTGTGTTCCTGATATTCCATAGTAAATTCACCATTTCCCTGCATTGCCAATTTAGTTATACTAAATAATATAGTTTCTGTCAAGAAAGGAACAAAATGATGCCCAGCAGAGGCAAGCGAGAAAATCTGAAAGCAAAATGAACACGACCAGAAAAATGATATCTGTATCAAATAATAAAGTTCAAGAAAACTTTGAGTCAAGGTATAAAAAACCTTCTCAGAGAGTCGAATGTGTGAAAAAAGAGCTTCAAAAACTTGCTAGAGAAATGCATGGCTACATTTGTGCATGGTTAATAATGTCTATTGATATATTTTGGATGAAGAGGATGAGAAATTTTGTTTAGCAGTTTAATCCATAATTTCAAAACTCACCAGGAAAATCCCAGCAGACCTGATTTTGACTCTGACAGGGCAACTTACCAAAATCCAGCGAAACTTGGGGAGTACTCACCAAAAATAGCCACAAATTCAGTAGAACTTGGCCAGGTGAGCTAATAGGTAGTTTATGCAGCTAACAAAATAGCTCACAAGTTAGGTGACTTTTGACACCATGGTTTAACACTTGAAGTTGTGCAAACAAATGAGAGAATCTTGATGTTCAATAAATAGGGAACTACAAGGTTTACAAGCTAGAAAATCAAACATGTGCTACATGACAAATGTTGACAGTCAATTAAAGGAAAAAATGCTTTCCACTGGAGCCTTTCTACCATAATTCTGTCATATTTTAGACAAGACTATTATAAAATTTGGGTGTTAAATCAAACCAAAACATAAAGGCCAAACTAGTATGTAGGACCTATCTAAGTGTCTACTACATTGCCTGTAACTATTTTTCATATTTTGCAGAACTTATTTGTTTGCTACTAGATAAAGCATTGAGTTTGTTCACTGTAGAGAAGCAAAAATGTTTAAAAACTTGCGGTTTATAGCTTAAATGTACTCAAAGTAAAACTTTCATTTTCTAATTTCTAAGACTACAACCGTACCAGCCTAAAGTGACAATACTACTGTATAGTGTACACACACATACTATACACATGAATTAGGAATAAAACTTCCAAAGTCAATTGGTTCCCCATCTGAGTGTATGGACATTATTTTGAATAAAGTGTTGCACATTCTGCTTGCTACTCACAAGCTCCCCTGAAGACTCCAACACTAATATTTAATTCTTTCAAATCCATATTCTCAAGATTACGCTTTCACCGCATAGGCGGTTTTTGTTTTCTACACACACAACATTCATTTCCTAGACTCAAACTTCCATTTTCTCACAGGTGGTTTGCACTTGCATGTGCATGTTTGTAGACATGTGAAAAATTGGAAGCACGGGGCATGTAGATTGTCTAACAAAATGCCTCAAAGAAATGTGGTCTTAATTTGGCATTACAAGTGTAATGCCAAATTCCAAAAACCTCTGCCAAAGGGGGACAAGAATATCGACATTTGTCAAAGTATAACTAAATTTATAAGGTTTCATTCATTATTTTTCATTGTTTTTCAATACTTTGAGTGCAAGTATGAGGTTATTACCCTACAACTATGAATACAATATTTTTTTTAATAAAAACTTTACAATTATAGAATATACAATTGAAAATGAAATATAATAGCTATTAACTGTAATAAATTTATTATTTGATATTTAAGTGTTGTGGTGTATCACTTGGACCACTTAGATTATCCTGAAACATTACAATGGAGCTCATTGTTTGATCTAACATTGTAAAATCCTCTATAAGAGAAGGAAAACCATCATATTAATCGCATCTGTTCATATTTTATGTGGTTCTCATTTAGCATTTTTCACCCACTTCCATATCAGCACACAATTATTTTTCTTTTTTTTAGTGTTCCGGTCAAGAAGAAGAAATTCACACATTCCTGTCAGATTTAGGTGGTGGATTAAGAACATTCTTGTTTACCAAGCATCACATCTCTTGCAAAAATCGATGGAAAAAAAAACCCCTTAAACATAGCCAGAAACGAACACACATCCTTGGCACTCAATCGATCTGAGAAAGAAATCCCTCGAACTATCCAAATTGCTTAACCCACCAAGCCACAAGGCCAAAATGTTCATCCAGGGGGCCAGGGGAGGTGAGTCATCATAATCTCCCTCCTTTCTATCTGTTGAAACTCTAGCCACTCTTGTGCGCTTATCGCCTCTCTCCTTTCTATTTGTTGAAAGAGATTTAGGGAGATATAGAGGGCGACATAGAGAGGGAGAGATAGAGAGGAAGAGTTATCAATTTATTATAAGGAGTTCTAGAGAGGATGAGGAGGAGTGATAAACAAAGGGACAAATACATATTCCTAGATAATTTTGATACAATATGAAATTGTATCTACAATTTACCATACAAATTAGTGGAAAATATTTAAGTTTAAGGGAGTTGAAGAAGGTTTAGGTAAGGTATGTGTTTAGGTTGAACTAGTGAAATAATTATTGTGTGTGTGTATTATGTGTGTGACTTGTGATGTTATTAAATTGTGACAATCCACACTTATTGTGTGCTTCTCTCCTCTTCTACCATTCCACCCCCTCTTATATCTCACTTTCTTTAAACATCATCCATTCTACCCATGCTTCTCATACCACTACTAACTGTTCTTATAAACCTTCAATATACTAGTGAAGTAGTTCAATCAACTTAAGAACAAAGTGGATGCTATGTCTATAGCTCTTACTCTAGATATTACATGCAATCATCCACATTGCACACATTTAATCATTCAAATTGCGCACATTTAGGATTTGAGGTTGTTACACACTCATTTCCCTGACTGAATTAAAAATATCTTATTGTATAATTTTTGACGTGTAATGATACTGTTCTTTATCTGCCACTCTCCTCTTTATATATTTCTTCCAAATTGATCTTCTATGACCTTTCCATAACTCCATGATGTTATTGAATGACCTGTATTTTTCATCTACCGACATGCAATACACAAGAAGGGAATGTCCTTGTCATGTTCCAAATTTCCCACATTGGCGCACGCTAGGAGGATGCTGCGATTGGGGTAGTCCATGAGACCACATTCTTTGAGCCTTTTGTAATAGAGTTCACTTACCTTGTTTGCACTTTAAGATTTTCACGCATCTTTGCTAGCCAACATTCAACCGTTTCTTTCATGGCCCATGCCCTATTCCAAAGCCCTCCATATCGGCCAAGGCAAAGAGAATGCTAGAAAACATTTTAGAATTTGGTATTGTACCTGTAGATTAAACAAATATGTCTTTGATTTGAAACATTGATGGCTTTACATAGTTCACCATGTGCATATTCGCCTCTTTAACATGCCATTGTTGCTGCTATAACGGTGTGTGTATGGATGTAGTGTACGGAGTGTTGAAATTTGAACAAGAATCAATCTCACCCTCTACAAATTAATAGATTTTCATTTAATAGTAAATGCTAAGTATTTTTTATTACATTTTGAATGTGAAATTAAATGTACATTATAAATCTATTTTTTTATTGCATTGTTAGTATGCTTCTTAACAATCTCACCCTCTACAAATTAATAGATTCTCATTTAATAGTGTGATATATAGACATAGAAAGAGGGAGGGCTATAGGGATAGATAAAGATCGAGTTATATATATATAGCAGAAAGAAGGAGAGATGCAGAGGGAAGAGCAAGAGAGAGAGAGAGCGCAGATGGAAGATGTAAATATATAAAGAGGAGAGAATGAGAGATATAAAGATAAAGTAGAAAGTGATAGAGAAAGAGGTATAAAGGGGGAGATATATAGAGATAAAGAGTGATAGAGAGAGAAACATAGAAATTGAGATATAGAGAAGATGAGAGAAAGTGACAAACAAAAGGACAAATACTTAAATGACCTTTCCATAACTCTATGACATTCCCATTGCACACTAAGGTGAGATTACTAGTATATGTAGTGATGAGCCTTTGGGAAACGAACATGAATTCAGCTAGAGATTTAGGAAAATAGCAAAAATCTAACAGTTGAAAATGTTTCGATCGTCTTGCATGCCCCTCTGCTATCATGAATTTAATTGACATAAAAGCAACAGCTCTAAAAACGCTGTATCTATGTCACATGAATTTAATTCACGTACCCGTAAAGGACAGCAATTGTAAATAGGTTGTATTTAATCTCTATACAAGAAACTTCCATTTGTTCTTTCGAAACGTGTAAACAGAAAACTAAAACGTAATATCTTACAAGGGTACACTTAATTTTTTTTTGTCAACTGCCTTTATATAAAAATTCGACTTTTTATTCACTATCCATTAACCTAGCATCTACGTACTTCCTCACTTACAGGGAAAAACATCGTATGTTTTAATTAATTTGAAACAATTGACTAATATTTAGGACTTTTTAAATTGAAGTTTAAACAGTTTTACCTCAAGACAATGTAAGAAGATGATATTTAAATTTTGTACAAGAATATTTACGCACGCTTAATAGCAGCACGACATGTTCTCTTGCAACAAATACAAAACAGTACATGAAGGTCAAGGGGTTCTAGGGATTTCCCCGTCCGTACAATTCATCTTTATCGCATATTTCAAGGCGCAAAACAATTTAGAAGTAAAAAGGCAGAGCAGACGACCGAGATTCGAAGAAGTGTAAACAATGGCAGAGAAAAGCATGGAGGGGAGACAATGGGGACCAAGAATAAAAGAGCATAAAGGAGAGATGAAAGTCCCTGCCGCTTGGAGACCTCCCAGAGCTACCATGGTGATTAGCAGTTGCTTACTTCTCTCTCGGCATAGCCTGTTACAAGCATTAATGTCCACATTTGAAGGGAAATAAGAATCTTGACAGATCTCTTTGGTCATCCAGTAACACAGAAACCCTTCAATTACCAGCCGTAATATGATAGCGACGTAGTGAGTATTTGGCAATTTCTCTGGTATATCAAACAGAGAGCGATTTCCACAGTCAAATCTATGAATGGCCTCTGCGAAAAGATCAACCACAAATATAGAAGCGAAAATCCAGTAGGGTTTCTCAGGCATTAGACTGCCCAAGTTTCCTCCCAGTACAATTGCTCCTGTTGCACCAATCATTGCATTTATTACAGATGGAGTTAAGAAATTTGAAGCATTCCACTTCCGATCCTCACTAATATTGCTTGGCATCTGGACCCCAATTAAACTGTCCAGTTCCTTTCTTATCATAAAAATGTGCGTAAATCCTTCGAACAAAATAATTGAGAGTGCGGCAAACCAGAGCATTTTTGTTTGTCTTTGTGTGATGTCCTGGTTGTATAAAAGCAGGGCAACGAGGGCAATGCTCATGCCTACCTTGACAAAGATGACTCCTGCTCTGCAATGATCAGAGGGTCGAAGAAGCTTTTTAGTGTCCTGTGATTGATCTGTTGGTCTCGAAGAATTTTCAATCCAGTTCCAGTAAGGTCGTACGGAGTAAAAAATGACAGCCTCTGTGACAAGAATACTCCAGCATAGCCAAAATACAGGGGTAGACAACAACATTCCATAACTTCCAAGGGTAAGCGCTACGACGCCCCAGTTGAATGCAGAGGCCAAATCAGTAAATCCGCTGATGTAATGGACGTAGTGGTCATTTGCCTCTGGAGTCTGAGAAGAGGAAATAGCTGAATGCAAATGATCTACAAGTATGCAACAGGATTAAGATCAGTCATGAGCTATATCAGAATATAAGAATAGGCTAAAACGAAATTTAATCTTTTGTCGCAGAAATGGGTATGATTTCCCTTCAGCTCACCTGTAGCAGGATCACTCAAACGAGATTTATTGCTATTTTGCCTAATTGTTATATGATGCTCCTCACGGACTGGTCTAACAGTAGCTTGCCTCTGCATTTTCCCAGCTTCACTCATTATACTCTAACAAGAGCTTCAGCAGAAAAACTATCAAGAGTTTTAGGTCTACCTTCAGAAATAAAAAATCCTCTTGATTTATAGGGAATCGTAGAAAAACAAATTGATTAGCCGGAAAATGATATGGTTGGAGGGTAGGAAAGCTCTCGAAGCGAAGGGGCATTACCAGGCAGGAACGACCTTGACTTAGATGGGTCTTTTCTAGGGCAAAATATCCAATTTAAAAGGGCATTACCAGGCAGTAACGAGCTTGACGTGCTCACGGCTTCAACTTCCCCCTACGTGGAAATTACACGAGACAGGTTGTTTCAGCGAAGGTGGGAATTAAAGGAACATCGACCATATAAACAGAATTAGGTGGGAATTGAATGGACATTGATAAGGTTGAATTTTAAGCATGTGTTTTTTAACATAGACAGAGACAAGGAAAAAAGAAATTATATGTAAACTGGGCCATGTCTACGTGGTAGAAAATCTGCATTCGATGGGACAGTTTGTTGTGATTTATTAACTAGCACCTTGCATCCAAAAGGAGGTGCAAGATATCATGATAGGTTTTTTATTTGAAAGTATAAATAAAGATTTAGATAATAAAATGAAGTGTATAAAAGTGAATAAAATGAAGTGTATAAAAGTGACGGTCTACAAACATTTAGCGTTGTAGAAGGAAGTCTTGTACATATTTAACATCTATTTTGGATGAAGTAAAGTGTACAAAAGTGAGACGGTCTACAAACATTTAGCGTTGTAGAAGGAAGTCTTGTACATAATTAACATCTACTTTGGATGAAGTAAAATTACAATAGTGTCTTATTTTATTTTTTTGTAGGTCATTCTAATAAAACGTAGGATTGAAATGCATGGAAACACAAAAAAAATATTGTATTTGTAAATATAAATCTTTTTTTATTCCTCTTCTTGATCAACAAGTGTGAACCTATACAAGAGAAAATACTATAATTGAAAAAATATCAAAAAATGCAGACCATCTATAAAGATGTAACCATGAGCATGTACCAATTTGTAGGCATCCTTTCCACAATATTCACATCTCGAACCGATACAAAAATAACAACATGAATGTACATTAACAAATTATATGTATTTACTAAAAGCATTTACATATTATACCTTAGAGCGTTTATATATCATATCTTGTATACTAAAACTATTTTCATTGTCTTTCTTTTGCACTTGTCAACCATCATATTTATAATGCATTTTCTCAAAATTATATATTGTTCGAAAAGTTAGAATTAAAATTCTTGTAATAATTTGATCCCTCATATTTCAATTGTAAAGCAAGAATAATCTCACATTTTCTAAGATAGATAAAAGCCTAAAAATTTATGTTTTGTACCAATTGATTGATATGAAGCAGTAAGGGTAGACTTAAAATCCTTTATGTTAGCAGTTAGATAAGCACTTCCCCAAAGTTATTCCAAGTCCTCTATAAAAAAAAAATGTACGAAGTACCTTCAAGAAAAAAAAAAACATGATTTTTGTAGGCAAAAAAGTAGCTAATTAATTAATTAAGAAATTACGATTGAATGTGAATAGAGAATGTGAAATTCATGCACGAAAGGAACCTTCTCCCTCTTGTTATTCATTTGAATTGTATAAATCATCGTTCATCCATGGTTGTACTTGGACTCTTAAAACTTTGATGCATTGTATTAGAGCGAGCTACTTCTATAAAAATAAAAAAAGAGAGAAATAAACAAAGATATAGCCTAAAATAAGAAGAAATCATTAGTAATTGGAAGTAATTGAATACACAAAAATATAATGTATGACATCTTCATCGTAATCTTCAAGTGCGTCATGTGTGCATATTAGTTACATTTATGGAGGAATTAAAATGATAGTAGTGCAATATTGTATTTTATGTATGTCATCACAAGTAAACCTTGGCATTGAAATACATGGAAAGACATAAAAAATAGTTGCATATGTAAATATAATTCTTCTTTGTACCATCTTTGTGATCAGCAAGTGGCAACCTATAGAAGAGAAAAAATGGAATAATTGATAAGCAAAAAAGATCTAATTAAATGACAAGAAAAACTTAAATTGTAGTAATTAAATATTGGTTGAATAGGTAACTTCACATGCCTGGGCGTTGTGCAAGATCAATTAATTCTTCTTTGTATCCTCTTCGTGATCAACAAGTGTTAACCTTTAGAAGAGAGTAATGGAATACTTGATAAGAAAAAACATATTGTATTAAATGAAGGAAGAAATTTGAAATTTGTAGTACTTTAAAACTTGGTGTACAAGTAGCTTCACATACTTGGGCTTTGTGTGAGATCAAGTGTAGGTGAGCTTCTTATTTCTTTCTAATAACATTGTATGGATTATTTTGCATTTTGCAAAATGCTCGAAAGAGAAGGGAGGACTATACAAAGCCCATGAAGGGATTTGACTCTTGAAATTGTTTTGAAGGTAAGGCCTTGTCTTTCAGTTCTACCTATATCAAATTTTGCTCTATCTAGGGTCATGCCTTGTGATTTATGTATAGTAATAGCACATGCGGTGGCTAGAGGTATTTGTGTACGCTTGACCCAGGTTATGGGTTGTATTTGAATGGTTTTTGGGTTACCTTCATCCCAAGGTGGACCATTGTAACTATAAAATTCAACCGTAGAATATGCAGGTAATTCAGGAGGCTTAGAGTCTATGGGATATACAATATCTTTAACCTCTCCAAGAGATCCATTGACAATCCCAGCTTTGATCCATAGGTTTGTTGTAAGCACGATACTTTGAAGTCTACATAATAAGACCTCTTTGGGAAGTTTTGAATTGGATCATCACCTTCCTGTCTAAATAATGTTTGTAATGAACTACAACTATATTAAATTTGTACCATAGATATTTTACAACTGTGTTGCATAGATAGGTTTATCCATAACAAGTGGATGTTGGGAAAGGTCTCCTATTAGAATTTGTTAAGTTTTAGGATAGCTGCAAATGTAATAGCACTCTATTTTGTATGTGTTTTCCAAATGCAACAATCTCTCTTTCATTTATATTAGGAATGAGGCTAGGAGAGACATGTCCCTTCATGG
>MU216805.1:10434-30020 GCA_018584345.1 Thuja plicata | reverse complement strand
ACTCATTCCTGACTGTGATACAACCCCTTGGGTCACATTATGTGTCTGGGTGTTTGTATTACTTGTAGCATTGGGATTGGTCATGGAATTTAGGAAAGCAATCCTATTCTTCATCTCTGCAGCAGCAACTTCCAACTCAAGTTTTTCCAGCTGTTTTGCAATGTCATCTTTGTCTTTTCTTGCCCTTTCTAATTCCATATTAAGTGAAAATATATCTTGAGACATACCCTCTTCAATTTTAGGTTGAGAAAAACTAACCCCAATTATCTTTTGTTTTCCTTTATCAATATTTGTCTGCCCAAAATCAGTTGATGATACATTTTGTGTTACTACCTGAGGCTTGAGAGATTTCTGATTCTCAGGTCTAACAATTTGTGTCATTAAAGGACCTGTATTCTGGGATTTACCCTCCTTGAGCAGAGACTCTCTTTCATGGCATTCTTTTTTTAGGGTGTTTACATCTCCAAAAATCTCTTTATTCAAACCATGAAATCCTTCTTTTGCTCCTTGAGCTGCCAACTTCAGCTGAGCAACTCGCTTCTTTAAGGTTTCCGTTTCATTGATAGCATTTATAACTTCTTGTTCTCTGTCTTCATCATTCCTTTTCTTGATAAGTAGTAGTCCATCCAATTCCTTCTTCAAAATGTCATTGTCCCTAAGGACGTCTTCAATGTCAGAACTAGAAGAATCATATATATTCACTTGATTTTCTGGCTTTTGTTCTTCAACCCTCTCATAGGGAATTTCCTCAAAGCAAGAGGATGCCTCCGCCTTTTCTTGGAACATACTTCTTGGTCTAGGGTTGAATATATCTTCAAATTTAGGAATCAGGGGTTTATTAGTCTCCTTCTCAAGATTATTATCTAATGATTGGTTTTGGCTTTCTGACCTAGGCTTCCAAGATGCAGTATTAGAGGATTCCCCTTTTCTAGAGTAGTTTCTTCTGGGATTTTTGGAACGACTACTTTCTGATGTTGCCTGAAACTGGTTCTTTGTGTTTGTTTTAGTATTCCTCATTATCTTGAAATGAATGTTCACACACTTAATCTGCTAGTATTCCCCTTAGAAATACTATAACCAATAATCAGAGTCGCCACCCAAATCTTTGGGAAAATTAGGATTCAATTTTAAACAGTGATATTTGAGGACATATAAAAAGAAAATACACAGTATGTGATTTCATAAACTGGACTAAACTTTAATAATGATCTTTTAAATAACTATCCCCAGTAGAGTCACCATTTTCTGTTGGCGTACTCGGATGGGCCAAACTCTCTTGAAATCTGATTTATCTTAAACACAGCAGGAATTTACTGATTTCTTTAACAAGATTTTTTTTTTTTACCTTATCCCCAGTAGAGTCGCCATTTTCTTTTGGCATACTCAGATGGGCCAAACTCTTTATCTGGTACTTATGAATACTTGTCTGAATACTAAACTATCCCCAGCAGAGTCGCCATTTTCTATTGTTCCTTTTTCTTGCTGTCATAAAAATAATCCTCAAAGGATTCACTCTATTTATCCCTGACACTGATCCAGCATAGAATAGGACAACAGTAACAAGGTCTTGAGACCTCCTTCACTTCGAGCTCCACCAACTCAGGCGGGATTACCCTTGAAGACTTAGAATAACGAAATCACTCAATTATTCTAGTTTGTTAATGGTGGAATTACAGGGAATGATCACTGTAACTTTTACTAAAATAGACCAAACTGAAAGTAAAGATTGATTTTTAATGGTGATAATCATTAAATTGAACAAAAATAGACCAGTGCTATATCTTAGGGCATGGAGTCATCTGTGAATAACTTTAACCAGCATGATTGAAGACTAAACTTAAGACAATTACAGGATCTGACACAAAAATAGATATACCTTATATATCTACCTCAGTACATTTAACCAGACTAATCGATCAGATTCATTTGCTACCCTGAACTTTGTTGAACTATCTCTAAGGTATATTCTCTCCTTGAAAGAACCCTAGACATATTTCATATATCTTCCTTACAGACATATAAATTGAAAACGCTCCTTGAACATTCAATTTAAACAAAATTCAGAATGCAAATGAAGACAGAAAATCCACATAAATGTTTCAGAAACTGTGAACTGGATTTCATTCAGAAGTCATCATCAATTACAACATTCAACAGAGATTTCTCCAGAAAAACTAGATATATTGCAACTGACTTAGTAGTATTCTCAGACAGAAAAATGACCATCCTTGTACCAGTCGTCTTGGGATCCTTTTATAACAGAAGGATGCAACAAGCTACAGACATCTGGGAAGGATAACTCAAATGTTTACAACAACTGTACAACAAAATTCTGCACCCGGACATAGGTGGCAGCTGATTAACACAGTTTGTTTTTCATGGCTTAACCATATCTGATTCATCCTTTTTGCTTCCCATCTGTTCTTCTTTGACGGTAGGCCAATCAAAAGGTAATAGCTTCCACCTCACCTGGTATTTGTGGTAGCTCTGGCCTCAGACATGTACTTAGCCCTATCTCTTTCCTGTTCTACAGAATGCTGTGCTCTATTTTCTGTTTGTGCATTTCTGGAAAGATCCTTGCGATTGAGCGACGCACTCCTGCTTTTCACTTGGTCGCATACTCGCCATCCATCCTTGCTCAACTTTTCTCCTTCTGCAAGTGAGCGATGACCAAATTCTGAACCTCTTTTCACGTCTGTCGCGCACTCGCACTCCTTTTTTTCTCTACTTCTGGTTTCACACGAGTGAGCGATGCTTGCTTTTTTAACTCATCGCACCCTCGCGAGTTGATTTTTGATATCATCTGAATCAGGGCAACTGAGCGACCACGCCTCTTATCTTTCATCTCATTCCTTAATCACACACTCGCTAGCTATTTTAAACTGACTCTTGGATCTGGGCGACTGAGCGACATCTTCTCTTCACTGCATACTATATCTGGTCGCTCACTCGCTATCCTTTTACTCCTACTTTCATCTAATGCGCAAGTGAGCGATGTATTTTGCTCTTTGATTGGTCGCAAACTCGCGAACTCTAAAATTCTTACTTCATACCTGACTGCGAGTGCATGACGTCTTTCTTCTTTTCGCTCATCGCATACTCGCGAGCTGTTCAAACTTAAATTTCTGATCTAAGCGGGTGAGCGACGATTCATTTCTTTACTGACTGCTCTGTCTAATCGCACACTCGCGAACTCAGAAATTTCACTTCATTATGGACTACGAATACGTGACTGTTTTAATTTTCACCTTCGTCGCCCACTCGCGAGCTATTCTTCTTTCTTCTTTGTTGACTGGCGAGTGAGCGATGCTTTTCTCCTTTGATCCGTCGCACACCCGCACCACTTAATACTCCCGCTTTATCTCCTACGCGAGTGAGCGATGTGTCTTTTTTGTTCTTAGTCGCAAACTCGTGAGCTGGTTTCTGATCATCTTCATTGACTGGCGACTGAGCGATGACCTCCTCCTTTTGGCTCGTCGCACACCCGCGGGCTCTTTTCTGATCGCCTCAAAGCATAAGCGAGTGAGCAATGCATTGAATAATCCTTTAGTCACTCGGTCGCAGACTATTATGCAACTTGAAAAGCACTTGCCCGACTGAGCGATGAATATTGCATATTAGTGTTTCATGCTTTCGTCGCGTACTCACACAGCAAAACACAACATAGTTAGAACCTACGCGAGTGAGCGACCTACAGGATAGGACCTCATCGCGCACTTGTGGAGTATGAAATAGATAGAATAACCTGAGAGCGACTGCGCGACAAACAGATTTCAACTCGTCGCTGACTCGTAGCTCTATAACTTAACCTTTATGAGACATCACGACCGTGCGATATGCATCTTAAAACATCTCATCGCCCACTCGCTATCCTTTTAAAACTAGTCATGAACAGATCGCGACTGCATGATTTATGATTTTAAAAATATACACATTGCTCACTCGCTGACAAATGATAACTAGACATAAACAGCTCGCGACTGCGCGATTTCCCTTTACAGACAACTCATCGCTCACTCGCGCACAGACCAAAACTTGACATAAACACCTCGCGACTGCACGAGCAGACATAAAGCATGACTTAAAAAGGGTTTTGACCATTTTTTTGCACGGTAAAGCATGGAATTTGAAATAAGAAAGCCTGGGAACAGCAAAAGACCAAGAAGTTCAAATTTTTTACAGGGCAGTGCTAACAGGGTGTAAGTATGGAGAATAGTAGAGGAAATAATACATCATTTTTTCTTTTTCTTTTTTGTTTATTTTAGGTATAACAATTATTCATTTTGGTGCTTAGAAGGAAATATTTTTTTTTGAAAATAATATAAATACGAGATAGGAAAAGTGGCACGTGTTTATGACTTGACATAGGATATGATTTTATTAGATATTTGAGAAGACATTATTTAACAATAATAAAGCATATATAAATGTCTTGATGTCTCTTGTTCTTTGAATTTGAAATATGTATCTTAAATTATAAAATTTACTTTTATTGTGACTATCTATTAAGGGGCATTATATCTTTAAAAAACAAAGAAAAATATAACTATATAGAAAAATATCATGTGCAAAACCCTATACGGGTGATAAGCCAAATTAGATTTGTAAGTTTCTAGTATTATAAATATAAATCTAGGCCATTTGATTGTACAAGAATTTTACAATAGGATCACATAAATCTACAAAACAAACACAATGGAAAGACACTTAGTAGACATTAGGCATATTAGTGGACTTAGTCATGACTTATATCAAATTCTCTAATCTTGAAACAAGGGAAATTATAAATATTGAGAATTATTTCAAAGGACATGTTGGTCTTCCAAGTTGGGAGGATGTTAGGAGTATGGTGTCATTTACCTTGCAACCCTATGTATATTTTATGTGTCTACAACTCCTCAAAAGTGTCCTTATAAACCCAGGTTATGATTAGAAAATAATTGTAACTAAACTTCCCTAAGAGATTAAATATTATTTGTTACATACATTCATGAAGGTGTCATAGTTTACAATGATAGTCACAAAGCCATTTTAAGCAAATTTCTCAACAAGGGTGTTAAAATTGAGTTGTGGATCATCTTGCATGTTGTTGGTGAGTCCCATATGTGTTGGGTGCTGATTTTGGATTCCTACCTTAGGATATGGGTCATTATGGTTTCATTACCAGCAAAGAATGTAATCTATATTAGCATAGAGGTTACTTAAATGCTAAATTTGGCTTGTTGGCAGTTACATCTACTATTCTTGGAAGAGCCTCTCCACTTTGAACATGAAATGTTTTATGTTTTACCATGGTTTAATGACATATTACTTTGGAAAACTATTTTTGGTATTTCTCTTTCATTTATTTATAAATAAAGATATTAGATAGTACTTTTATAGGTACATATACTATTAGAGTTTAAGTAGATTTCTACACTCCATGAGATAAATTTGTATACTGCCTCTGGATTTAATTGTATGAGTTTTTTTACATCAACATTTTGGATCACACTTTGTGATCCATCATTGGGATGATAGAGAGCATAAGGAAAAAATGAAATAATTTGCGGACTTAAACTCTCTAAAAAGAGGGGAAGGTTGAAGGGGAGGGAGAAAGGTCAAGAGGAGTCAACCAAGACTCAATGAAAGGACACACAAGAATATAAAAATAAAGGAAATATTGAGACAAACCAGTAAAAGAGAATAGAGAAAATAAAAAAGAATAATTAAACATTGAGAGAGGAGAGGAACTAACTAAAAATAGAAAACTATATGTGTGTGTGTGTGTGTGGGCGCGCGCGCACACAAAACACACACACAAAACACACACACACACACACACACACACACACACACACACACACACACACACACACACATGTACATATATATTGATATATATGTATATCAAGGATAACTTTAAGAAACCCCCTCCTACCTGAAAAACTGTAAAATCCAGGTGAATCCTACATTAATTTAGGGGAAAAAGTTTCTTGATGAAGGTGATTATTTTTCCACATTAGGAAAATAAAATAAAGGTGAAGGCGAATTTTTCCTTGCCGAATAAAAATTCCATAAAATCCTAGCGAATAATACATTAATGTGGGGGAAAATATATATTGTATGATGCAAATTTTTTTTCTTTTGAAGTAAAAAATTTATAATATATGAGGTGAATGATTTTTGTTTGAAGGGAAAAAATAATTGTACTGGCAAATTTTATGTGCCATTTGAAAATATATTTATTTTATTGGCTAATATTTGGTTAATTATGGGAAAATTAAATATTTTGTTGGCAATTTTCAAAAGATGGGTCTCGTCAATGTGTCATGTGGGCCAACAGCAACTCAGAACTTGTTTGCAGATTAAACACATTCATATCGATAAACATGGAAGGTTACATCGACATGCAACCTAACAGTAACATCCATCATTTTATAATGTTAAATGTATTATTTGAGATTGTTTGATGATCCTAGATCAATGACTGATATTTAATTTTGGCCCCAATTCCTTAAAGGAAACAAAGTTCTCTAGGAAGTCGCTGGAATGATGACATGTATCAAATTAATCTGCATTATAACCATTATCTAATTAATGCAACATCACATAATGACATAATGTATTACACGTATCAATTCTTACAACTGTTTGCATGGATGGTTGATAATGTATCATAGTTGTCGTTAATAAAATAAATGTTTTATCACTGACACTAAATTGGGTACTATGACCTGTCATGACGCTATTTCTAATTTCACACACTCATGCATTTAATATGAAAGATTTATAGAATTTTGAAGGACAAATAAACCAATTTCACACACTTGTGCATTTAATATGAAATATTTACATAATTTTGAAGGACAAATGAATTAATAAGGTTAGAGAAAGAATTGAGGGCTATTTATAGATGATCTACACTTCTTTCTTCTTCAATTATCCTTTGGTTTGGGTCTGCCTTTGCTAGTGCTTGAAATATTGCCTCTAGTTTAGGTCTTTAGGCTGTATAATTTCTGATATTCTTGTAGTTTTTTATTGAAGATGGACACTCCTATCCATTTGATAAGCACATCTGCAGAGGAATAGAAGGTGTTTTTGGGCCTTGTGTCAAACCATACCCTTGAATCCATTTGCAAGGAGGTTGGAGCCTTAACAAATGAGGCTGTGAGGATAGTGTTGGGCCGTGAATTTTTGGAAAATGTTGATAGGTACCGAGTTAAGACGGACATTACGCCCCATTTTTTGGCATTTCATATGGACCTTGGGGGGGAGAAGGTGGATATGCTCCTTCTATTAAGGAAGATATTCAAACATGAATTCTTGGGTGACGATGTTTAGGTTGCCATTTTTGTACAAATAGGGGTGGGATCCCTAAGGCAAGTGATTTACACAAGCTTCTCGAGCCAGACCAAAATGTGGCCATGCAATCTTTTCTTTTGAACCTGGTAGTTCAGCAGTTGATGTGCCATAGGAAATTTTTAGAAATATTATGAAAAAATATAGAGATAAGGAAATAGGAAAGAATCCAAGAGAGAGTTGTAAGAAGAATTTTACCATAACCAAGTTAAAGAATGTCAATTCAAGAAATTTCACCAAAAGCACCAAGAAGCTCAAGATCAACACCAAGACAATGTTTCTGAAAGGGGAAAACTAAGATAAACCCCTTGTGTATAAATATGAATGAGGCAAGAAGAAGAGAGAGAGAGAGAGAGAGAGAGAGAGAGAGAGAGAGAGAGAGAGAGAGAGAGAGAGAGAGAGAGAGAGAANAAGAAGAAGAGAGAGAGAGAGAGAGAGAGAGAGAGAGAGAGAGAGAGAGAGAGAGAGAGTATTGTAAGAATGAGAATGAGAGAAGAGAGAAGAAATCCAACTTGTGAGAAACAACTTAGAACCATGTGAGAACCCCTCTTATAAGTGTGTGAAAAATAGCTCTTAAGTAGAGATGAGTGAAGGATTTTTCATGTACCGCCCATACTCTATGAGTTCCACATTCACATTAGGTGTGTGTCATGTGTAGGAATCCTCTTAAGGAGGAATATCTAATTTCTTTATTAAAAGAATTACAAATGTGATACATGACCTTGGTATATCATTTAAATATAAAATACCAAGGAAGGATTAATTCTAACATCCCCCTTTAATCTTTACTTGGGGAGATGAGATCAATAGGTATCACACCTAAATGTTTACAATGATTTTGAGATGTTTCTTTTTAAAGAGTCTTTAGTAGATTGTTGACAACTTGATCATCATGCATTTCTTCAACTGGAACTCTGGAGCTTGAATGGTATATAAGGATGTTTGCTAAGTGGATAACACTTTGACAATTGAAAGTTGTAGTTACTTGTGGAGGGGGGCCCAAATCTTCAAGTGACTATTGATAGTCTTGAGATTTATTTATGCATTCTTTATATTCATTTCCAGTATAAAATAGAGGTGGATCATGTTCAACAACTAAGCCTGCAATAAGGCAAGAACCACTAGTAGAGCTCCCATCTTTGGGATCTTCTAGTGCTGAATTAGTAACACTTTGGAAAGTAAATTCATATTGCAAATCATCAGTCATAGAAACAGAAATGCAATCTTCAGTTGCATAAAATAAATATTTAATGTATTCATCATAATATGAAGAATCAAGAGGAGTAGAGCTAGTATAAGCATCACCAGTATTATCATTATCCTCCACAACAAACATAGGATTAGTACTATCATCATGAATTTCATAGTGAGTAATAAACATATCATGCAAAGTAACATTAAGAAAGTTAGAGATAATTTCCTTTTCTTGTTCAAGAATATCATCAACATGAGAGCAAGGATCATCAAATTGCATTGCATCATAAAGAGAGAACATATAATCATTTTGAGTAGGAAGATAATAATCAAGAAGGTTATTCCAAGAGTAGCCATCATCATATGGTTCATCCCAAATAGTAGTATCATCATAGTGAGAAGTAGACATCCCATACTGAATAGTAAAAGCATGACGAGTGTTATTATTATGAGATTTAGGAGTAGATGACTTCTCATGTTTGATTTTCTTAAAACAAGTAGTGATCACATGACCAACTTTCCCACAATAATTGCAATGGGGTCGATTATTATTATAATTATAACCACTATTATGATTATTATAACTTGATCTATTATTATGTGATCTAGACATGAAAGCATGTTCATTGGTTTTGATTGTGCCAAATTGAATTAACTAAGCCTCTTCTTGACGTAAAATTGTTTGAAAGTTAGCATAAGTTAATTGAGATGTTAACAAAGGAAGAGCTAATTGAGAATGAATATTAGTAATAAATTGCTGAAATTGTCTAGGAAGACATTTTTTAAAATGATATGAATTAACTAAATATCAGATAAAATTACTCCTAAACCAGTTAATTGACTTCAAATAGAATCAAATTTAAGCAAAAAATCATCCATAGTTGAGAAATACGTATACCTGAGATCCTCCAATTGATCTTGGAGTTGAATCTTTCGAGATTCATTGGCGCTGTCGAATGTATTTTGCAAAATCTCCCAAGCTGTGTGCATGTACTTCAGTACAATGGGAAATTAAGACATATAAATATGGATTTAAGGAAATACCTATAAGGCCAAGCGCCTCATCATTTTTATCATTCCATGCATTTTTAACTGTTTGAGGAACAATAGGAGGAGGAATGGACATGGGGTCAGTTGCAACGTCAAGGATATGTCATAAATGAAAGATGAAATTCATATGGGTCTTCCACGCATAATAATTGGAACTTGTTAATTTAATCTCAGGAATTAACGTCAACATAATGGATAGAAATGACTAAATTACAAGTTGAAGAATATAATATTGAAGCTAAAATACTTGTTTAACGCGAATAGTAAACGCGATATAGCAAGAATTATTAAATATTAAAAAAAATTAAATTTTTTGATTAAATGATGAAACAAATTTTAATTGTAGTTAAATGATGAGTTAGCAATTGAATTAAGTTTATAATACCAAAAAAAATAAGGGTGTAAGACGATTTAAAAAAATGATAAGAGAAACAAAATGTAGACAAGTTTAAATTTTTGTTAAAAAGTTTAGAATAAATTCGGGAAAGTTAAAACAAATTTGTATAAAATCTAATAATACACCAAGAATTGAATGATAAGAACCCTACAAAATTAGAAAAATTTAGAAAATAAATAGCCTATAGATATTTAAAAAAACAAAATGATGATAACCATTATAATGAAACTCTGTAATAACAAGGAATGACTAAAACAAGTTATACTATAAATAGGAAAATGTTAATAATTATGAATGAAACCGGTGTTGATTTACCACCAACATATGTTATGAATAAAGAAAGAAAAAGATGTTGTCAGAGAGACGGATATGTTACGCAGAGAGGGAAATGAAGCGACAGTTTTAAGTGAAGAAAGGGACAAAAAGAAGGAGGAGAGGTGGGAGGGAGAAGGAAGGGAGAGAAGAAGCTGCACATGGGAAGGAAAGCAGTGCAAGAGAGGGGAGATGGGCCTAGCATGGGAGGGGAGAGTGCAGGGTTGCGAAAAGGTAGAAGAGTTAAAAAAAAATATTGGAAAAGACTGGGAGGTGAGAAGATGTGAACATGGATGCAACACAATGTTGCAAGGAGAAAAAAGTTGCGCAGGGGTTAAAGGGAAGAGCAGAGAGTAAGGAGAAGAAACAAGGCTGCGCTAGAGTTCATATGTTGTGAATGGAGAGGGAAGAGGGCTGACAATGGAGGAGCAGCTTAGGCTACGCACAAGTAAAGAGCCAACGTGCGCTAGAGTATACTATGCTAAAAGACAAATACTCTGACTAAAATAATGTTAATATAATGATAATAAAATAATAAACGTTGCAAGAATAATAAACAACAAGAAGATATAAATGAAAATTTGAGAAAACAACAAATAGAACTAATCTGAAAGTATAATAAAATCCTCCCTACACCCAAGAAAGCTCATATTCTAGAAAATAGAGAGCTAAATGGTAAAGACAATAACACAGAAGATTTGTGAATCCTGCAAAAGAGTTATAATATGAATCCAACAAAGTATATAAGAAAAATATAATAGATCTAACAGGCCAAAACTAAAAGCAGTAGAACTTAAGATTAATATAAAAACTACAGATAAAAAAAAAAAACAAATGTATATGAGATTAAAAAAGATTTAGATATCAGTGTTAAAACTCCCTTGCAGTTGCTTGACAGAGGGTGAAAGACTAAAATTAGATAAATAAACAACAAAAAATAGGGTTTGGCGGTGAACCGACCAAACCAAAAAAAATTTCAAAGCCTGCAACAAATGTAAGATCGAGAAATACTGCAAACACTCAAACAAGGATTAGTAGTGGCTCTGATACCATGTCAGAAATATTAAGAAAACAAATAGAGATAAGGAAAAATGAAATAATCCAAGAGAGAGTTGCAAGAATAATTTCACCATAACCAAGTTCAAGAATGGCTATTCAAGAAATTTCACCAAAAGCACCAAGAAGCTCAAGATCAACACCAAGGCAATGTTTTTGAAAGCAGAAAACTAAGAAAAAACCCTTGTGCATAAATATGAATGAGGCAAGAAGCCAAGAGAGAGAGAGAGATCGTTAAAATATTGCAAGAATGAGAATGAGAGAAGAGAGAATAAATCCAACTTGTGAGAAACAACTTAGAACCATGTGAGAACCCCTCTTATAAGTGTGTGAAAAACATCTCTTAAGTAGAGATGAGTGAAGGAGTTTGCATGTAACTCCCATACTCTATGAGTGCCACATTCACATTAGGTGTGTGCCATGTGTAGGAATCCTCTTAAGGAGGAATTTCTAATTTCCTTATTAAAGGAATTAAAAATATGATACATGACCTTGGTATATCTTTTAAATATAAAATACCAAGGAAAGATTAATTCTAACAGAAATGGGCATAGATTGGTAGGGATTTTCGTTGCAAATGGTTTATGTTGGATGACTTCCTGGATTACAGATTGTTGTATGAATTCGCAGAGCTTATCCTCTCTAAAGAGTTCTACTTAGATGGAGGGGAAAATCCTTAGTGTTGTGTCCCTATGGCCTAAAATTTTGAAAATTTGACTCTACTGCATTTTTTTTGCCACTACCTCGCAACCTCCCTCATTTTGTCTTTAAATTGTTGTAGGGAATTCAAGTCTCCAAGTCCGAATATTGTAAATTTATAGAAAATATTAATGAAAACTTTGCAACTTCATTTTAGTTTGTTTTTATGGATTTTAAATTTAAAATATGTATGTGTGATATATATGATTTATAATTTGTGAATTTGAAAATGAACCAAACAAATGTTAATGTATGTGTGTTATTTATTTAATAGTAATAACTTAAATTTTGCATGTATCATGTTACATGCATGCGACTGCGGAATTGTGAAAGCTTAAAGTATTCAGTTATTCTTTAAGCTTTAAAGTAAAACTAAAATCTAAAATTAGAATAACAAATTTTGTTAATGTGGTGACTGGTCAGTGTCATGTGCATAGTGGGCCAATTCCAAATGGAAATTCATAAAACATCTAATAATTACAATGTCTCGACTCCCGTCAAGTTAATATCGCCTCTTTGGTTGTCATGTTGTCTGATGTCACTGCACGTGGTATGTACATTATACTATGAGTATGGATAATGTCGACATATACCTTAAATTTGTTTAGAATAGTAAATTCTAAATGTATTAATCAAGATCGTTGATTGATCGTAGATCAATGGCTGGAGTTTTATCTTGAGTCCAGTTTCTCGAAAGAAACTAATTTTTGCAAGAAGTCTGCAGAATGGATACACGTCACAAGGTTGGAACAATAAATTGCAAGAAATAAATGTCTTGTCAGAGTGACAGTGATATTCTTTAACTACGATGATCCACTCATTATTCATCATGCACATTGCATGATTTCCAAAATTGTACTAGTACAGACTGTAATTATTTGTATAGTCACTATATTAGTAATTTCCCACACCATCATCATCTCTAGAATTCTCAGTCTCATCCAAGTCAATTATATCATTATGGATACTCTGGGTATTTACCTGAAAAATCTTCTTCAAGTTCATCATGATCTGAGATATCAGGTTCGACGACTTCTTCAATATGTCATGTAGGTGTAGGTTGTGAATCTTGTAAATCTAATTGTGATGAAGTACCTTCCCGATTCTGCCCAGAAATGTTTCCAACACCAAAATACGATGATAAGGTTTTTCATTTTGCTGGCCTGAGTGGCCTCTCTTGGCTTTCCCAACATGCAGGAGCCTTACCCTTATTCTTGTTTGACATCTCCAACGAAATAAAGGCTGCCAAAATAAATGTTAACTTGTTGAAGAAGTGACAATAGACTATAATATATATAAATATGATTCATTGGCTGTAAAAACATGTCTGAGGTCTCCCTAGTGACCACAGCTGACAACATTGACCAGTGACCACTAACAGGTCCCCACAAAATTAGAATAAACTCAAAATTGCAGAGTCACAGACAGATAGAGGTGAAACCTCAGGTGAAATCATGAATCAAAATAATAATCACTTACCTTTTCCTTAATTGCAGTTGCCAATGCACTCAATAATATGAAACTTCACTATCAATCAAATAGAGATATCAAAGATTTAGAACCGACCGAACCAAATTGTGTACAATAACCCTGATCTATGAATGTATTTATACCAATGCTTTTTGGTTAATTTAGCGGGTGGTATTAGGTATACAAATATTTGGTTAAGCCCACGTAATTATAAGACATATTATGTTATTTACGAGGTGATTATGGGTTTCCCAATAACTTGCTATGATTAATAAAATTGGCAAAAATACATCAGTTTGAGACACGTGTCTGCCAAATCACAGGCGAATTTGGGGCCACCTATAAATATATATGTATAAATCCATTGGCAAATATAGGCCGTCGATTTGGGGCCTCTTTGAAATTTTAGGTGAACTTTTAAAATTTATTGTGTCCAAAAAATAGATTCGAATGGCGATATTGTAGAAGAAATGGAGAAAATTAAATAAACAGAGGAGCGATGGTCCTAGGAATTCGACCCAATATTTATAAAGTTTGGGTGATTGGGCAAACCTAATAGACACAATATATTTTCCAAATCCCCAATAGCCAATGGGAGACATCAGCCAAATGGAAGATAATCGCCACTAAAATTATCGCCGATGTACATATATGTTCACACACAAACATATATACCAAGAAAATTAATTAATTAAAATAAAAAAAGAGAATAAAAATAAAAATTAACCACAATAAGCTAATAAGGCTTAATAAGGTAATTAAAAATAATAAATATATAAATAAATAATTAAAGCAAATATATAAAGAGGACCAATAAAAGGACAAAAGGGAGAAAATTAAAAAGAGCCCAATAAGAAAAACTCAAGAAACAATTTAATAACAACAAAAGATTAATACACACACACACACACACACACACACCTAAAAGAGAAAATTAAGCTAGAAATATGCATTTATATATGCCATTGAAAGATAATTAAAAGAGAGAAATAAGCATAAGTGTGTGTTGATGACATGTAACTAATTGGATGTTTGACAATGTTAAGTTGAAGGTAATGCAAGGCATTAAATCAGTTAATGGTTTGTATTGTCATTGATGTCAACTTGATATCATCTATACAGTCATGTACATAATGAAAAAGACTTCAGAGAATCAATGGAACAAAGGTTATACTTTCAGAAATACATAAAAGTCATGTATTCACTACGTGACAAACAACACTGACAGAGTGCACACCGATAGTCAAAGCAAAGAAGAATAGTCACAGTGATACCCAATGAGCTAAAGTATAGTGTTGCCCGATGAAGCAAAGCCACAGTGATGCCCGACGAGCAAAGTCAAAAGGTTGCCTGATGAGTAAGTTTCCAATGATGCCTGATGGACAGAGATCACAAAGCTAACTGGAGTCTCACTAATGGAACTATCAGTTGTCACCAACAACTAACTACAAAGGTGACCGACGGAACAGAGAGTTTAGAAAATGTCAAAATATCTAGTTGGAAAGAGCTAAAGATAGACTTAACTAGTTGTTTTCTTTGTTTTATTCGACCAGAGTTAAGTGATTGATTTAAAGATGATTTGTACAGTTGGCAAGAAGATAATTACGAGACAAATAAGGAGTTATGCTTTAAATCTAATTGGCTAGATTATTTTTCATGCCAAGAATCAAGAATCAAGAATATCATGTCTACATAAGAGACAAGCTTAATTCATTTCTGAATGCATGAAAAGGGGATTAAGGGGAGTGAATAGAAAGAGGATGCTAAAGAGAAACTGATGAAGACTATCTTCATACAGCCCTGCTCAATCAAGCTGAAGGAGAGCTAAGGAATTCTGCATACACTGACAAATAGTGAAGCATAGCATCACAAAGCATAAAGTGTGGAGCTCAAAGAATTGAATTGATACATTGATCAGAGAGGTAATGTACTTAAATAGATCTGAAAATTTGTAATTTAAAGTTGCATTAGAAACAGGTCATAGTGTTTGAGTTTAACTATTGAAGCATCAAGTCTCTAAACTGAGCAAGACTTAACAGTCTTCTATATATTGAGGTACATCCCAAGGAGTGCCAAAAAGGTTGATTCATGAAAGTAGCATTGGTTTTTCCTGATACCTATTGATAGTCTAAGAAGGAGGCTAAGTCAAGGATGGTAGCAATAGATGCCTGATACTAAGTGACAACCTCTAAGTATAAAATCCTCTAAAAAGGTCACACTTAACAGTGTGTTTGTAACCTTTAACAGGGTTGGCTCCTAACAGGGCTCACTTCAGATGAGTGAAAATTTGGGGTACCGGTCCCAGTGGTTTTTCCCTTAATAGGGTTTCCACGTTAAAAATTCATGTGTTATGTGTGTATGATTCATTTCTTTATTTTTTTATATCTAACATAGTTAACACTAGATTGAATGGTATACTCTTCTTATTTACAGAGTTTTGGTAAATAGCTATACTCTTATCGGTAATCAAGAAAGAATAAGGAAAGACAAAGAACACCGACAGACAGTTAAACAATAATAGTATTTCATGGCATGCATCTTGTAGGGACATAATAATCTGAGGTTTATTGATTGGTGGTTAATGTTTGAAGGATAAATACTTGAGGCCACTAATTCACCCCCCCTTCTCACTTATTACTAAAAATTGGTATCAGAGCTTCTGTGCTTAGAAAGGAAGGTTTCAAGACCTAAGTCAAGATCACAAGATGAGATGTTCCCAAGTTGAACAAAGACAACTTTGCTTCATGGCAAAGCAGGATAAGACTCCACTTATCAGGTATTGGTAATGATGTTACTCAATTCCTAGATACTGAATATGTGCTACCCATAGGATCATTAATAGTAGATCAATTGAGAGAGAAGC
Source organism: Thuja plicata (assembly GCA_018584345.1). Classification (NCBI taxonomy): domain Eukaryota; kingdom Viridiplantae; phylum Streptophyta; class Pinopsida; order Cupressales; family Cupressaceae; genus Thuja; species Thuja plicata. The sequence goes on along the minus strand of MU216805.1, from coordinate 13,638 downwards.
ATGAACACAACTACATGGTCAAAGAGATTTCTTCCTCACTCTCTGATGTTGAATTTGAAGATGTCAAGGATTGCAAATCTGCAAAGAAGATGTGGGACAAACTGAAGCTTGTACATGGAGGTGATAAAAATGTTCTAAGAGCCAAGGCCGAAAGCCTTAGAGGAAAATTTGATGATCTCAGAATGAAAGAAGGAGATAACATCACATCGTACAACACAAGAATAAAAGAAGTAGTCAATGCTATATGAGGTGTTGGAGGTACACTTTAAGAGGAGACATTTGTAAGTAAAATATTAAGACCCTTACAGCCTGTATATGCTATTAGATTTTCTTCCATTCAAGAAATGAGAGAAGTAGAAAACAATATAGTTACTCTTGATAGTTTAATTAGTAGACTGATTTCATTTGAGATGAATAACTTTGATAATAGTGTCTTACCAAACTTAGAGTCTGCATTTAAGTCTTCTATGATAATAAACAAATCAAGTCATAGACATACATCTAGAAGAGATAGTGAAAGTGAAAGTGAAGAAGAAGATCTAGATGAAATAGAAGCACTTATGGCTAGAAGATTGGAGAGAGGCAAAGGTAAATACAAAGGCAAGTTACCACTTGTATGCTTTAATCGTAAAGAGATTGGACACTTTGCTGCAAGATGTCCTAACAGAAGAAAATATGACAGAAGTAAAGACAGACCTTTTGAGAAGAAATTTGACAGAGGTGATAACAAAGATTACATGGGTTACTAACAATAAGAAAGAAGAGATACCCGAGACTACAAGGACAAAGGCAAGAAAACCAACTACCTAGCTACTTGCAAAGATGAAGATACTAACACCGAACCTGATGAAGACATTGAGATGGTATTTGTGGATGTGAAGGATGATTTAGATGAAGATGAAAGGTATGTAGAAACTGCACTCATAGCTAAGCTTAGCAAGAATGACATCTAGATTATAGATAGTGGCTGCAGTCACCACATGACCGGCAACAAAGAAAATTTTAACACTTTTGAGTATTATAATGGTGGTACAGTAAGAATGGGTAATGATACACCTTGTCCAGTTGAAGAAAAAGGAATAATAATGTTGAATAACCTGATTAAATGTGAAAATGTTTATTGGGTAAAGTGATTGAATTATAATTTGTTGAGTGTTTCTCAGCTGAATAATTCAGGTCATAGAGTAGAATTTGAGAACAAGAAGGCAAAGATCTTCAATGAATCGGGAAGATTGATGGTACCAGTGAACAAAAAAATGTAACTTATTCTATTTGAATGATACTAAAACCACTTTCTTAATGACTAGAAATGAAGACATATGGTTGTGGCACAAAAGATTGTGTCATGTGAATTTTGACAACATGATGAAAATAAGCAAAAGGAGAAATGTAAGAGGCTTATCGACAATGACAAAGCCCGATAACATCATGTGCAAGAATTGTCAAAAAGGTAAAATGAATAAGTCTAGAATTAGTCCATACTAATCTATGTGGACCAATGAGGACAAAGAATTATTATGGAGATAAATATTTTATTCTCTTTGTTGATGATTACTCTAGAATGATGGTAGTTATGTTTCTAAAAGATAAATCTGAAGCGTTCAAGATGGTTAAATGGTATAAGGATATGGTAGAAAAACAAAGTAGTAAGGATTTGAAATTATTGACATTAGATAGAGGAGGAGAATTTATATAAGATGAATTCACTAATTTCTGTAATGATCATGGTATAAAAAGATAGGTTTCTGCACCAGGAACACCATAGAAAAATGGGATTGCTGAGAGAAGAAATAGATCAATAGTTGATTGTGCTAGAACACTAATAATAGAGAAAGGCATCACCCAAATCTTCTAGAGGGAAGCTGTCAGTACTACTGTCTACACACTGAACAAAGTACAATTGAAGAAGGACACAAAGAAGACACCTTATGAGCTATGGTATGGTAAAACACCCAATGTAAGTTCAAAATATTTGGTAGTCAATGTTATATCTTAAAGGATGGTAGAAATGGAAAGATTGATGCCAAAAGTGATGAAGGTATCTTTCTAGGGTATTCCACCAAAATCAAAGCTTATAAATGTCTTATCAAGGCTTCTAACAAAATTGTTGAAAGTGCAAATGTAAAGATAGATGAATTTACAGAAAAGAATGAGCTGGAAAGAACAAAAGAAGCAAAGAATACAACAAGCTTGTATATTGTGAAGAACTCAACACTCTATCAAAGCAACATTGCTTAAATATAGAACAACAGAATGTTGCAACCGACGGTCAGACTGCTATTACCGACGACCAAGATAATGATCAAAATAATGTGCAAGGTGATGAAGAACTGAATGTAGATCAAAATAATGATCAAACTAATATACAAAGAGTTGTACCTATACTTGCAAGATATGTAAGAAGGAACCATCTAGAGATCTAGATCATAGGAGATAAGAAATTTGGTACAAGAACAAGAAGTAAGTCTTTAAATTCAAATTGTTTAATTTGTGAGTTTGAGCCAAAATCTATGAATGCTGCACTTGATAATGAAGAATGGATAAGTGCTATGAATGATGATATTGAGCAGATTGAGAAGAAACAGACATGGTCACTTGTGCCAAGGCCAGATGCCAAGAATGTCATCGGTACAAAATGGATATTCGGGAATAAGCTAAATGAGAATGGAGAAGTCACGAGAAACAAAGCAAGACTAGTATGCAAGGGGTATGCACAAGAAGAAGGTATAGAATATGGAGAGACCTTTGCACCCATTGCTAGGCTAGAAGGAGAAAAAATAATACTTGCTTATGTTGTATACAAAGGATTCAAGGTATACCAAATGGATGTCAAGTCAGCATTCCTAAATGGAATACTTGAAGAAGAGGTATACATTGAGCAACTAGAAGGGTTTGTAGATCCAGACAAGAGAAACATGGTATGTAGACTTTGCAAAGCCTTGTATGGATTAAAACAAGCTCCTAGAGTCAGGTATGAATGAGTTCATTCCTATCTTATAATTATTGGATTTGTAAGGACTAGTGAAAACATTAATCTTTATTTAAAGGAAGATACTGCTGCTAACACTTTGATTGCTAAAATATTTGTTGATGACATCGTATTTAGAGGCAATGATATGCTATGAAAATCATTTTCTAATGAGATGAGAAAAGAGTCTGAGATTTCTATGTTTGGAGAGATCAAGTTCTTTCTTGGTCTATAGA
>MU216802.1:304128-318533 GCA_018584345.1 Thuja plicata | reverse complement strand
ATTAAAGCTAACTATTATTCTATTCACTTAAGCTTGTCATTTGTAGGTGCATAATAATTAATATGTTTTATTAATTATTAATTGCACAAACCTAGCTTTCTCCGACTTTAGGGTTTCTCACCTTATATGCCGCTTTTGTAATTATTGTATTTACTTTTTTTTTTGGAAATAATAATTCTCTCTCACTCTGCTGAGATTTTCCAAACCCTTGCCTCTCTCTCACAGGTTTCGATTCAGCTTCAGGTATTTTGCATGCAGGTGTTCTTGGAAAGCTGTGAAGTTGGATCTCTCAACTTCTACATAAAATAGGTCTAGAGCTAAGTTCTAAATATGAAGTTCTGTTGCCAAATTTGAAAAATCATTTAGGACAGAAAGATCTTTCCAAACTGCAAGACCATTCCAAATATCTAAATAATGACAAACTTGGTCACCCTAAATCTATTTAAGATGAGCATCTAAGGGGTGCCACTCCCAAATTTTAGATAAAGGTGTGTGCCCATTCCATGAGTCCTCCCAGAACCGCACTTTTGACCCATCATGTATTAACCAAGAGAGGGAGGGCAGGATGAGCTCTCGACAAGAAACCATGAAATTCCACATGTCAGAACCTCGAGGTAAAACTAAAGTTGTAAAGATTCTTTCCCTTTCATCAGAGTCAAGGTACTTCGATCTCATTAATCTAGCCCATTTAGATTTCAAGTTTTGGTATAATTTCCAAAGCAATTTAGCACCCAATGCTTTATTGACCTGTAAATGTAGATCCCTAACTCCAGCACCTTTGATGGATTTAGGGGTAGAGACCTTACTCCAAGAAAGAAGGGGTAAATTTTTCTTTTCAATTACATTGTCAGCCCAAAGAAAGTCCCTTAAGATGGACTGGAGTTCTTCAATTGAACGCTTGGGCATCTTTATGACTGACATAAGATAAATTGGGATTATATTTAAGACAAATTTAATCATCAGTAACTTTCCAGATAAGGTCATCCATTTATGCTTCCATTACATAATCCATTGAGAAATTGTATAAATAATCTTATCCTAAAAATAATGTTTTTATGAGCCAGAATAGAAGGGGACTCCAAGATATCAGCAAGGAAACTCCCACAAAGAGAAGCCCCAAAATTTAGAAAGAATATTTTGAACTAAAGGGTAACATTTAAGAAGAATTTTTTTAATTTTCTAGATTAATTAATTTCTCAGATGTCATGGAATAATCATCGATGATTTGTTTAATAACTCGAGCTTCCATGATGGTGGCTTCTCCGAATAGAAGAGTATCATCTGCAAAAAGATTATGTGTATAGGATTCATTTCCATCATTCAAGGAGACTCCTTTCCAAATCCCAACCTGTGTAGAATAACATATAGATCTACTAAGCCCTCAGCCATTAGGATGAATAGGAAAGGGGAAAGGGGACCCCCCCGCCAAATACCTCTAGAAAATGAGAAAAAATCTCTAGGGGACCCATTAATAATAACAAAGAATGAAGGAGAAGATATGCAAGCTTGGATCCATTTTACCCAATTTATGTGAAAACCAAACCTAGTGAGGACCATAAGAAAGTCCCATTCAACACGATCATACACTTTCATCATACCTAGCTTAAGAACCATAGCTGATTGGTTATGTAATCGGATAAAGTGCAGAATTTCATGAGCCATAATAGCACCCTTCAGAGTTTCTCTCCCAGGCACAAAGCCCCCTTGTTCCTCAGAGATGATTCTAGGAAGGACCTTGGTCAACCTGACAGAAATAGCTTTGGTAAAAATTTTGTATAGAGAATTACAAAGCGAGATTGGATGAAAATTAGAAAATGTTTAGGATCATCTTTTTTGGGATGAGAGAAATCCAAGTATGATTAAGCTCTTTCAACATGGCTTTGTGAATCCAAGCTTCCTCTAATGCAAGTAAAATATCATTTCTCAAAAAATCCCAACATTTTTGAAAGAAAAGCATGGTGAATCCATCGAGACTTGGGGCCTTGTCTGGGGCCATGGAAAAAACAATTCCTTTAAGCTCATTCAATGTAAAGGGAGCCATAAGCATATTATTATCTGCTTCAGAAACACAATGTGGGATAGAATCTAACAAAGAATTAGAACAATGAACTTGTTGCTTGGTTAGCAAATTTGAGAAGAAGGAAACACCCTCATCAACAATGTCATTTTCATCTTCTAGTTTCCCATTAGAGGATTCAATGTAAACAATTTTATTTTTAAGAAGTCTAAACTTAGTAGAAGCATGAAAAAACTTTGTGTTTCTAACCCCATCTGCAAGCCAAGTTTCCTAGGATTTTTGTTTCCAGTAAATCTCCTCTCTGATAATTACTTCCTATAGAGCACATATGAGATCCTTTTCTAGTGCAAAATATTGGGCATCCATTCCATTGTGAACAAAAAAGTCATTAACTATGGCCAATTCTGACTGCAATCTAGTTTTCTCTTGAAATATTCTTAAAGGTATTAATTTTCCAATCTTTGATCTTAATTTTTAATAACTGCAATTTTTTGACCAATCTAAATATTCGGGTGCCTTTCATATATGGATAGTTTAGCCACCATTGTTTTAGCAAAGGAATAAAACTATGATCTTGGAACCACATTGGCTCAATCTTGAAGGTACCTTTTCGGAAAGAAGAGGATTTTGATAAATGTAACATAATCATAAAGTGATCATAACCAGAGATAGGTAAAATGAGTGAGTGGTAGTCTATTTCACTCTGAAGCCATAAATCAAAAATAATAAAATGATCCAACCGCTCTGCAATGTTACAAAAATCCACGGGATGATTTGTCCAGGTGGATTTTCCCACCTTGGGAGAGACATCCATGAGATCATTATCATAAATAAACTGATTAAAGTCCATCATCACCTTTGGAGAAGGATTAATCCCACCATATTTCTCATCATTAAATTAAGGATAGCATTAAAGTCCCCTCCCAAGATTATCAACTCCCCCTGGAGTACCTATATCAAATCACCCAGAAAGGTCCATAGCTTGGTTTTTTCAATAATGGAAATAGGGCCATAAATATTAAATAACCAGAAGGACAATTTAGAAGAGAAACTCTCAACCAAAGAGAGCATCCAATATTTACCAGACGAAATTTGTTCCAGAGTTACCTTGAGTGGATCCCATAAAACCGCAAGACCCCTCGAGGCACCATCAGAGGGGGAGGCCCAGAAATTACCCAACTTCCAGGAAGTAAACAATTTTATGGCAGCTTCATTAGATTTAATTTAGTTTCTTGGAGAAGAACATTATCAAATTTAGAATTAAACAGTTGACTCATGATGAGCCACTTCTTGTTAGGGGTGTTTAATCCCCTAACATTCTAGGAAAGAACTCTCATGGCTCCAGAGGGAAAGTCTCAGCTCCCCTCGTGTCTTGAGCATTTACTGATTTCTGTCCTCCAGCATACTCAGGCTGGAGACTTCTTTTGACCTTAGCATCCCTCGTAGTAGGAGGGCTGAAAGGCACTTTCTTTTTCCCATTCCTGTGGATAGTTAATGAAGGGAGTAATGTTTTTTGAATCCCAGCATAAATCTCATCCCTAAGTTTAGATACACTTGAAGGTCCCCCTCTCCGTTTAGTAGATGGAGGGGACATTTTTGAGGAAGGAGATTGGGTGGCTGTAAGAAGTTGAGTCCCACTTTTGGGAAAAAATTGGAAGTGTTTTCCTTGTTTTTCAATTTTTTTGTTAGTTGATGTCAAAATGCGAGGCACTTAGAGATTGAATCTCAAAAAAATCTACTAATAGAAAATGTAGTACTCGGAGTCTAGTTTTCAAATATGTGATTTATTTGAAATCCACATGGTAGAAAATATATTTTAGTAGGCATGTTTAAAAACCCCTTTTCAAAATGCATGTTTCAGGACCATACCCCACATGTGTACGACCACCCTATTTTGAAGTAAATAAATGATTTTTTTCTAAATCCTTCTGGGGGAAGGTACCTAACACATCAAAGATTGGTCAGAATATTTTTGATTTTTTTTAATTGAATATGTTTTTTTATTAATTTTTAATTGACTATAAAGTACATTTTCAAAACCTCTAGTACCACCATAATTTGATGAAAATTTCACTTTTTTGGAATTTTTTTTTTATTTTTAAGAAAATTCTATGTAGATTGGGCTCATATAATTCATTTTTTCAAAAACCTAAAATCAAAAAAGTTATTAAAATTTTAGTTAACCTTACTAATTCAACTTTAGGTACCACTTTGACAAAATAATTATTGCAAAAATACTAAAAATTTTCATATCACTATAAAATTTATATTTTTATAATCTGTACAATATGACAGAAGACCTCCAAAAAATCATCACAAAGCGCAAATTTTATTTTTAAATGCCTTAGCCATATTTTTGCAAGGCCAAGCATAGGCTTGGTGGAACCAAGCCTATCCCAAACCAAAAACCAGGGTGGAGGTACACTCCCCACTCCTGGTTTTTATAAATAGGCACCCGTTATTTAAAATTCAAAAAAGAGTGTTTGTTTCTGTTTGGACTGTTGAAATTGAAACGGGCACTTGTTTCATTTAAATAATGGGTGCCCATTTCTGAAAGATCAGTTGGAGACAAAAAATAGTTCTGTGGGCCTAATCTCAATGATCGATGATTATTCAAATGTTTTTATGACATATCTGTGTTGCAAAAAGAATATTTTGAACCAACATTCTCTTTTCTTGTCTTGTTTTGGACCTAGCAAGAAGGAATTAATTTGAATTCAAATTTTGGTGCAAACATGGGATCAAAGAAACACAGAAAGTGGTAAAGAAGGGTTCTGACAGCTGATGAGGTTGCAGAAAATAGAGAGAAAGAGGAAAACAACAACGAGAAAGAAGAGCAAGAATTTGAAACCTGGATAAATTTGGAGCATTGAGTTCAACAATCAGTTCAGAAGATGAGAACAATGAGGACACCATGATGGATGTAGAGGTTGAAGAAGAAAATGCAATAAGAGAAAATTCAGGTGCATTTTTTAATCAAGTGTTGGATATAGGTATGTCTTCACATCCAAATGAAACTTATTGTGATAAAGAACTTGATCTTTTTGTAGAAGCGGGTTACTGTTTAAATCGTTTAGATTTTATTCTTGAAAATAGAGTAACAGATTATATTGCACATCAAACACCAAAAATTAGTAATGTTAATCATAATGATAAAGGAACTGAAAGTCAAACTCCAATTAAAATTGAAATTCAAACCCCAATTGAAATAGACAATCAAACGAAAACTAAGATCAACAATGTGGATGTAGACATAAAAACACCAATTGGGAAAGAAACCCATTTGAATAATAATGAAATGATTGAACAATTTCAAATTAAAAGTGATGTGTTAGACAATCTGCATGGTTTTGTTTCATGGAAACAGATTAGGACATACATGAGTAGATTGTTTAGACAATGTTTTTATAATAAGAAATTTGGGTTTCAATGTCAATTAATGTTACAACTAATTAAAATGAGTAAAATGTGAAAAGTGATGAAGAGGTTAGGAATTTATGTGAAATCCAAAAAGAAGGATGAGTCTCTAAAACAAGTTGTAACAACAGTTACTAGTGCTTTTGACACAATCGAAAAGAAAAGTCATTCTAAAGATAGGAATGCGGCACGACGAGCAATAACAATAGTACTAGTAAACAAAACTACTTCTAATAAAAGAATGATGACAAACATAAGTGGATATCTTAATATTCATCGTAAAACTTTAGCGAGCTCTGTAAAGAGAAGAGTTAACTTTGAAATTAATCCGGCAAACCATTTGTGGAGCTTTAGTGGCAGACTCTTGAGGTTTGACATGAAACTTACTGGTGAAGTCAAAATTTTAATTGAAAATTTTTGGAACGATAATACAAGAGTACCACCTAATGCTAGAGATGTTCTTAAATTAAGAGTCGGCTCAAAAATTCATGATCCACATCCGAAACATCTTTTGGCTATGACTCAAACTGAATTGTATAAAAAAATTCTGGATGTTAAGGTGTTAACTATTTCTATTAGTCAAAGATCTTTTGAAAAATGTAAACCATGGTATGTAAGGATTAACAAGGAAAGAGTATCGTGTTGTTGCAAAATTCACATTCAATTTAATTATCATTATGATGTATTTTGATCTATATGTTCTACCATGCATACTAATGAAATGTTGCAAGAATGTGGTATAAATATACCACCTCAAACTGTAAAAGAATTTATATCATGTTTATTTTGTAACCCACCTAATGAGCATTTTTTTCTTTTCAATGCATGTGTTTCTGGTGTATGTGATGTATGTGGTAATCTTGCATTTTTAGATGAATGTTTGCAAGAAAATCTTTCAATTGATTTTGGTCCAATGATTTTTTTAGTGGCTAATATTTGCCAATTGGTTAATTTTTGAAATTTGAGAATCCAAATTTGGCTAATAATTCAAGATTTAAGGCGACCTAAATTGCCAAACTTTTACAAAATTTAATTTTAGAAATATTTAAATCGCCAAATAATTTATTTTATTAAAAATTTGAACTCAAATATTCGCCTAATATTTGATAGATGGTTAGATTCAATTCGCCTAAATTTTATCAATTATTACAGAAATCCAAATTAATTCACCAATAATATATCATAACTGTTAGTTATAGTAGGGTTGTGTCACCAATATCAGTTGTTATTATTGATTTAAAATATAATCTAGTGATCTTCATTATATTCCATGAGGCAAAAATGTTACTATCTTATTTGTAATGCTTATCGGAGCTAAGAATTCCTTTGGATTATTGATAAATCAATGACACTGAAGAAATTTTGGGTCCTATTATAATAATAAAAATAATGATACATTTATCTCACACAATACAATGAGGATTATTTGATTATATTTTAAATAAATGGTAGCAACTAGATACTATATAGTTCCCTTAAACCCATCAAATATTTTCATAGTTAGCCTAATAATTTTCTATAAGAACTCTTTTTTCTTTAAATATAATTATTTTCCATAGTCATTAATGAAATTTTGGTTATTGCTTGAGATTCGCCAATATTTTCTACAAAAAATTTGTGATTAAAAAATATTCGCCAATACAAATAATTTGTTTTCCCAAAAAATTGAGAGATTCGCCAATATGAATTAATTTTTTTAAAAATAAAATGAGATATTCACCAGGATTTTATATATTTTTCTAGAGGGTGTTTCTTAAAATTATCCCTATTTTGGTCATCAATTAGTTGATGTAAAAATATTTAAAACTATTGAGTATCCATCGAAGGATGGAAACGTTGGAAAATAGTGTGATCTAATTACTGAAAAAGTAAGTGTTCATGCATTTATGAATGAATTCAAGAATAAGGTTGTACCTAAATATGAGAGAGAGAGAGAGAGAGAGAGAGAGAGAGAGTACATGAAAATGAAAATTTAAATAATCTACATATGTATACAAATATGAAAATTTAAAATTAATATATAATTTATATTTTACCTTACAAAAATCTAATTTAGACTTATAATCATTTAATTTAGAAATAATAAATTTAAAAACACTATAGAGAGAGAGAGAGAGTACATGAAAATGAAAATTTAAATAATCTTCATATGTATACAAATATGAAAATTTAAAATTAATATAAAATTTACATTTTACCTTACAAAAATTTAATTTAGACTTATAATTAAAAATGCAACATTTAATTTAGAACAAATGAATTTAAAAACACTAGAGAGAGAGAGAGAGAGAGAGAGAGAGAGAGTTTCTTGTTTTAGTTGTGTAAATAGGTTTATGTTTTAGTTTTCTACCTAGGGTTTCTTGTTTCAGTTGCACATTTAGGTTTACATTTTAGTTTTCTACCTAGGGTTTCTTATTTTAGTTGTGTTTAGGTTTAAATTTTAGTTTTCTACCTAGGGTTTCTTGTTTCAATTGTGTTTAGGTTTACGTTTTAGTTTTCTACCTAGGGTTTCTTGTTTTAGTTGTGTTTAGGTTTGTACGTTTTAGTTTTCTACCTAGGGTTTTAAGTTTTGAAAGTTTTCTACAAAAATCTACAAAGTAAAATAAAACTAAATATTTAACAATTTATTTTAATCCTATTAAATAAATTAACTTAAAACATTAAAAAAGTTAAAAACAACAATAAAAAACATTTTTTCAATGAAAACTATAATAATAAAAAAGTAAAAAATAATGATACGTACCTGGAATCTGAGAAACATGAGCAAGGGGGTCGGGGGTAGCTCTCAAAAAAGGTCACTCAGTTGCTTCAGAATGCTATCATGTTTTGCAAGTCATGAAAATGACTTGCAAAATGGTTAAAACAAAAAATCAAATACTTTTTAAAAATGGGCACCCGTTTAGGACTGGGCACCCGAACCTAAACTGGCACCCATTTTATATTTATGGCTTGGGCACCCGAGCCATAATGGGCACCTATTTGTTTTTGAAATAGGTGGTCATTTCATTTGCCAAAGTTTTATGGCTGCGGACTTCTGCGGAATTGGCACCCAACTTTGTGCATATACCTGATTGGAAGATGGAACAAGATGAAGATCAAATATTCTTATTAATAATACCATCCAGAGAAGGTGAAAGTAATGGGAACCTCTTGTAGAGATAAATCCACATCTGGAGATAGCATCTCATAAGGATTTTTGGTCTTAGGAATTTCACCCTTGCATGCTAACCATGTCAAAGAGGTATCAAAACAATCAATAATAGAATCAGTAATTTGCTCATTCAAAATAATATTGGCTTCCTTAGCAATATCTTTCACCTGTGAAACTGCTTGAAGAGATGGTTTGATTAAAAGCTAATTGTCTACTAAACTTTCCATATGATCTCATGTTTGAAGGGGTTGCAAACTATGAGTAGTTGATGGAATATAGGGAACAACGGTAAGTGCAGTAGAAAGAGAAGTGGAAAGAGAAAGGGGCTGGTAGGATTGAGGAGAGGGTAATGAAGTAGGAGTAGGGGGAGAAGATGGGAGGGGAGCAACATGAGATGAGTCTCCAACCGCTGAAAGGATGCGAACAAGGGAGATGTGAGGAGATACGTCAGTAATAGAAGGTGAAGGAGCTTGGACAGAGGGATCAGTTTGAGGAGAAGGGAGGATGCAAGGCTCTTGATAGTGTTGGGATGCGGAGATAGTAGGGATAGGGGATGAATCCACCAAAGGTGGAGGAATGATATAGGAAGCTTGGGTTGGTTGCATGTCAGGTATTGTGGGAAAGGAAAAGGATACACCAGACGGGGAAGTGGAAGGAGCTAGGTGATTAGACGAAGGCCTCCACATATTAATATCAACATATGTGTCGGAGGCCCGAACAAATAAATCACAATTAATAGAAATTATTGGTTTAACCGCAAAAGCATCATCTCTAACAATGGATTGTCTCTAGTTACCAAAAGGGCAATCAAGTTTACAAATAGAATGAATAATCATTGATTTAGTTGCAAGGACATAAACCAGGGTATAGAGTTTGTTCTCTATAAAACATCGATCAGTTCTAACAAAGGTACCAAAAGAATTCCCTAGTGTCGTTAGAATACACAAGTCATTAAACTCATAGGAAAGATTAGGGAGTGAAAACCAAATGGGAGATTCTTGAGAGAGGATTTTCCTAGGTTGAAAAAAGGGCTTCCATGGAGAGAGAGAAATACAACATTATCCTTCAGATTAATATATGGCCTAGTTAATGAATGCTCCTTAGCCTCAATAGTATCAAAAATAATTACAAAGGTATCTGATGATAGAACCTGAAAATATAAAATGCCAAAAATTTTAGATCTAATTTCCTTCAACAATTTAGATGAAGAAGTTGATTGCCCCCATACCTCAATAATCACACCTCGACCTGTTAAATCATTATCGCGCCAGAACTCTAAATTATTTTCAATAATAATCTTTGGGATAGGGTTCCATACTTTCTTTATTTTTAAACCATCATGATTATTCATAGGCGGCGTAAAGACTGCTTCTCTATCATTGATAGTTATATTCTTATCATTATCAATTGCCCCCATCAAATTTTGACCTTGATTGGGGACATACTCACCTGAATACAATGAAGAGGATTTGTAATTTTTTTAAGAGAATATGGAACACTATTAAGATTATTAATAAGAAGAATCTCTAATATTGTAATTCTATTTAAATGTTTTTTATTAAAAAAATATAATGAATATTTTTACTTATCAATATATATTTTTAATTAAAATTACTTATCAATATAATGAATATTGACAAATAAGAGTTAATGAAGCCAAAATATTTATTCTATTTTATCTATAAGATAAATTAAAGTATGATATATGGAAACAAAATGAAAAGAAAAGAAAAACTATAGATTTTTACTTACATTAAGAGGTTAATCTATATTAATAATAAGGGGCGAAATGTAATTACATGAACATATTCACTGAAACTATTAAATGAATGATATATTTAAATAATAAAAAATCTAAAAATGTATAATTTGATGATTAAATAAAATTGAATTATGTATAAATTTCATGTTTTTTTCATTTCACAATAGTAAAAAACATACTTTTAATGAATATAACATGTGTGTGTACATACATACATATATATGTGCCCACACACACACACATAAAATATGTCAAGGGATAATCATTTTCTATTATTAAACTTAAATAAAATAAAATAAAAAAATAAAAAAATGCAAAGAAGATAATAACATGAAAAATAACAATATTTATTTAAATTAAAACATTTATCTAAACAAATAGTAAATAGATAATAAGATAATATTTCTAGAATACTTATTATTAAATTTATTTTATATTCTTTATAAATTAAAAAATAAATACATAAATTCATGAAATTTTAAAATTTTCTAATACATTTTATATACTTTATAAATAAGATACTTTTTTATTTTTTTTTATCAAAACAAAAGATGTAGAGAAAAATATATAGAATCACTATGTAACTAATAAAAAATTATATAAATAATATATTTCATAATCAAAATGTAAATAAATTTTAAAAGAATGATATAATTATATACATAATATTATATTTGTAAGCATGTTTAGGGGTCTAGTGGGTTAATCCATTCTCATCTCAAGTGAGCTGAAAAAATAGAGGGTGAAAGTGAATTTTGATGGCGCCTCTAAAGGTCGGCCCTTTGGGGGTCTTTGGGGGTGAGATATGTTCCCAAAAATTGGAAGGGTGGTGTTTCGGCTTGGAGCACACAAAAATTGCTTATAAGAACTAATAACATTGTAAAAGTTAAAGCAACATTATTGGGGGCCATTATGGTGAAAATATTGACAATACCTGCAAGTGCATCTACAAGGAGATTCTCGCATTGCTATAGACGTGCAATTATCAAAGGCTAATCAGAGGATTCACGGATTGATAAGCTTGTTAAGTTGATTTCAAAGGTGCTATCAATGTTAAAAAAATATTAGGCAGGAAGGTATCAAAGAGGTGAATAGATTGTCCAACATGGCGGTGACGTCGAAGGATGAAGTGGACACTATAGTCTTTTCAAACCTTGGGAAAGGGCAGGCTAGCGTAATGAATGTGATGCAAATTGATGGACGCGGCTAAGCTCCCTATAAAATGAACCATTGACCAAATTTCAAAAACCAGTAAACCTAACAGATTTTCACAAAATTTTCAGCATCTGCTCTTCATGATTTGCATATTTTGTGGTCGAAACCCACAAAAAATTTGCAAAAAAGTCACTGTGTTTTTGTGATTTAAAAAAAAAAAAAGTTTGACCTTTTTTTTTTTTGTCTTTGGTGCATTTTGTTTGGAGCTTAGCCCATGCCCAAATAGATTAGTTAGCCAAGTACACACATTATTGCCCATGCATTTACTCAAGGTATTATTGACTGTTGGCGCGTGTGAGGAGGTATGAAAGTGAGGGAAGTCATTATTTTCCTCCATCTCCACGCTAACGAAGACATTTTTAAGCTTGGGAGGTGGTTTGGTGCTCAACAGAGAAGTGAAGATGTAGCCAAACTTCTCACTAGGAACAAAAAAGGCTATGATTTCCTTTTGGGACAAGGTTTTACAAGACCATCTGAAGAATACCTTTGTCTTTGAGGATGCAGAGTGCCTCTACAAAGTCTCAACCATGCTTGGAGATGACTACCTTGCTGTATAAGGAAGATATACGACTACCATTGAAATTGCATCCTTGTTCCTTGATTGGTGTTTGGGGATGGACACTATTTCAGACACTCACTAGTTGGTGACGAAGTGCATCTGGGAGGAGTGGAGGTATGGGCTAGAGAATATCCTTCTTAGTGCCCATACTGGAATTAGGTTGGTGCCAAGGGTGAAAGAGTAGATGTGAATTTGAGATGTTGACACACTCATTCATCCATTCTTGATTTGGAATATATGTAGCAAAAGAGAGATTTGACAAGCAATCGCGAACCTATGTTTTAGTGGGCATAAAAGCTACCGGCAGATAAGAGATATTTGAGTTTGTCAAGGAGGGTTGGGACCAATTAAGGAGAACCCAAAACGATGAGTAGGTAGCAACAAAATGAGAAGGTTCAAAGTCGGTTCTTCTTCACAGGTGACATGATGGAGCAAGCTAAGTGGTGGTTTAGGTTTTTCATTTTGTTCCCTTGTTTTGGGTGGGGTTCTAATTATTATATATCTTGTCCATCTTTTTGTAAAGAAATATCTGCATAATAAGGATCTATGTATGTCTTCTAGGGATAGGTTGTTGTTTGTCAGAGTAGAGATTGTTTTGCAGATGGTGCCTTGTGTTCTAGTTGGCGTTTTGCATGAGACTAGTTGAGGCCTTGTCAAGAAGTATATATTGTATATTTTTTACTTGAACTATTAATGAAATATATAATATTTACTAATAAAAAATATTATATTAGTAAAATATAAAATAAATTTTTAATAAATTATATATTATAATAAATAAAATAAGAATATGTAAAAAATAATAATAAATAAATAACTTTAACAATTTAAGAAAAGATTCATTAATTATTTTAAAAATTCCTTTAACAACTAAAAGAATGAAATCTAAATAGTAATATATATACTAAAATAAAAATAAAAATAATTCAATAATACATTTCAAAATTCCTACTTACAAATAAAAAGTATAATGTAAGAACGTTAGAAATAATTATATGATTTTAATATATAAAAACAATGACTTAATAAAATTCATAAAATTTTACATCTACATATATAGAAATACATATGTTCTACTTCCAGCCCTCAAGACCATGCTCGTTAAATTAGAAGTTGAGTTCAATTAAAATATTGTTCAAACGACCTGCTCCATCTCCACAGTTTTACTGCGAATGTTTACAAGCCATGCAATTCAGTTTGGACTACAAAAGATGAAAAAACCAACCAGAGTGCAGATCAATCAGAAATTATAAATTACATACAAAAGGCAAGAGAAAAACGAAAAACAAAAATGAACTACATAAATTATAAAGGAGTACGTACAAAAATGACAGTCTTGATGTGGTCTCTGGTAATTTTGATCTCCATGGATTCATCTTCGGACAAAGAAAGCAGCACATCCACAAAATCCTCAAACTCTAATCTGTGGCCCATTTTCCTTCTTTCCACATGTTCATCCACAATCCTCTCAAAATACCCATTAAAAATCTTGGTAATCTCAGCCTCTCTTCTTAAGGCCATGCAAATCAAGCCAGCTAAGCACAGGAATAAAATCTCTGTAATTGAAACCACTTAACAGAAGAAGCACTTCATCCAAATATTCCTTGAATGTCTTCTCACCCAGCTTAGATTCATAGCATCTCTCCCCAAAAGTCGATTAACAGTAGTTGTGGACACGGAAATAGCAGGGAGGTCTAGACAAAGTACAATACTTCAAAGGAAAGCACAACAAACAATTTCCACGTTGTGTTTCTTTCAATTTGGTTTCGATGATTTATAACAATTACAATGTTATAATTTAAAGCTCAACTGTTTCAATTCAATTCTTTCGGTATAACTTGCATTCATTAAATTCAATTTTTTATGAAATTTCAACAAATCATTCTATAGAATTAAAACTTGTAGGGAAAAAAAAAAAAAACCCTAAAATCTCCCTATCCCCATATCAGTGAAACTCTTTTCATTTTCATTTTCTGCCGCCCACTTATCAATGTTTTTCCGACAGCTCTTGATTTGACAGTGTTTGTGCGGATTTGAAGTTTGGATTACATGATAGATCAATTTGAAGAGCAGTTTCAATTACAATTGCATTCGCATTTACCACAACTATGAATTTCTAAGATGACAACTTTGATAATAACATTAGCTATTGATTTGACAGTGTTTGTGCGGATTTGAAGTTTGGATTACATGATAGATCAATTTGAAGAGCAGTTTCAATTATAATTGCATTCGCATTTACCACAACTATGAATTTCTAAGATGACAACTTCGATAATAACAT
>MU216802.1:287754-301157 GCA_018584345.1 Thuja plicata | reverse complement strand
ACACCCCAGACTGGCAGAAACCCATCCCGCCAAGCAGATCCACTTCCTCTACCATCCGGCGGCTCCTCGTCCTCCTCCCCATTAAGCTCTTCTTTACAGAGCAGAGATCTCCAAACCGCTGAAACCCTTGGAGGTTTCAAACGCAGACTCCCGCCCATTGTTGGTTTGGTTATCTTCTTTATGTTTCTATCTCTAATATGTTCATTAGTTTTCATCTGCTTGTTTATAACTTACAAAAAGTGTCAATAACAAGCTACAATAACAAAGTAGTCTATAAAGCACAAGCCTGTACCTGAAAATTGACACTAAAAATCTAATAGATTATTTGCATGCAACATTAATTATTCAATCATATGAAGTGTGAAATCCTCATGGCATGAAGATGAAGTGCATTGTATTTCTGATCAACTCACACATTGCCCATTCCAGTGTACTCCCTGAGGTATCTATGTCCTAAAAAAAACCCAATATGTATTGAATTTGAATGTGTAGAAAGCAATGAAGCATAAAAATATTAATAAAATGTCTCAATATGACTAATCAACATAGCAAAACCACCTACATGCTTCATCATGGGCCATGAATAGTGTAACTGGTGATTGGTGTATGAATTTGTATTATTAATCCAAAAAATTATTCAAGTTTTTTATGTAATAATAAAAACAAAAATTGTGATAAGATCAGTTTTTTATAATTAAAAAGAAACAAAATTTGTAATATAAATTAAATTATAATTAAATATTATTTTTAACTCTTATTATTTATTTTTTAGATTATTTTATATTTTATCATTCAAATACTTTTATTGACTTGCATATTGCTTACAAATATTTTTTTATTCCAGCATCAATATAAAACAAATACATGTTCTTTAGAACCAAATACACTCTAAACTAATTATGAAAGACCAAGAATCATGATTTTGTGTTTCACTTTTAGACGTCTTTTATGAAAAATTGAACTTAGATCTTTACAATGAAAATCCAATATTTAAACCAATTAAACAAAATCTCTTATATCTTTTTGATTCTACTTAATTTGAAAAAAAAAATTAAATAATTTTGTTTATTATATTAAAATTGATATTATATAGAACAATTCGTCTCATTTCTATTTCATCTATATCAACATAAATGTTTTTTTCATACAACTCTTTCTATTTTTATTATAATATGTTGTTCACGCATATATTAACACGCTGAAATAAGGAAATGAGGCTTTTGGAGCCTGTACTAGGATCAAAATGGCTAGTGAGAAAGGTTTGAGAAGGGTCTGGTTGGAAGGTGATTCTCTCAATATCATTAATTTTTTAAAGGGAACCTCCCCTCATAGATGGACTATGAGATCCATCATTAAAGATTGTCTCAAATTACTTAGGGAGTTTGATGGCTTTATGATCTTGCACGTTTACTGTGAAGGCAGCCATGTTGCAGATAGATTAACCAACATTGGTGTTGGTTTGCAAGGTAAGAAAGAATTGAGCATTAATGTTCGGATCCCAATAAATCTCTATATGTTACTTTGAAATTATTATGGTGTGTGAGATGTGCAAGATGGCTTTAGAAATGATGGGGGATGACGTGACCATTGATGTCCTTGGGAAGAGTTCATTTATGTGGAAAATGTCTAACCTTCTATTTGCCCTTATTTTCATTTTGATTTCTTCCCTTGCAAGCTCGACTCTATTAGCGGTTCATTCGCCTATGAATTGGGATTTTTGTAGAATGGGGGGTGACATAAACCATCTTGAGCCCATTGTGTATAGAAATGGTAAAATATGTAAGTAGTTTGGAGTGAGCTCACTATAAGTGGTTTGACAGGGTATATTGAGAAGCTTCATAGAGTGGATGCCCTCGTGACTGAGGCTTTTTTCAAGGATGGAAATATGGGGTTCTCTCTATCTATAGACTTGAGTTGGAAGTGAATGAGTAGTTGGTTGCCAAGGTCTCCAATATAGTAGTTGAAGGAACTAAATTCTACAGGGATAAAAATTATGGTAATGAAGCAATGGAGACGTTCTTCATGTCGAAGGAAAGGGAAAAGGTGAGAAAGAACACGAATGGTGGTTGGGAGAGAATTTTGTTTCTTAATTAATGGAAAGATATTAAAGAGGTTATTATGCACTACCTTACCCTTGATGGTAAATTATGTAGCATCTTTAGTTATCACTTTGTCATTTAAAATTACTTTCGACATAGAAAATGTATCTCCTTGCCCTTTTATTTGGTGTATTCTTTGAATAATAGTATTAGAACACATGAGAAAAGTGTGGCCTCCCCTATTCTCCATGAGGGATTGATCCTCTTGATTATGAAGTATGTCAAGGCTCTACATGTCAAGAGAGAAATCCTGTGGCCAAAACAGGCATTGAATTTAAGAAAAATGTTAGAATCCATTATGGGGATACCTCTTCTGATGAGGAGGTGGACTCTAATGGTGA
Organism: Thuja plicata; assembly: GCA_018584345.1. NCBI lineage: Eukaryota > Viridiplantae > Streptophyta > Pinopsida > Cupressales > Cupressaceae > Thuja > Thuja plicata. Next base: position 298,717 of record MU216802.1, on the reverse strand, counting down.
TGATGTATTTAAAATTTAAAGCTCAACGATTTCATGATTGCAAAAGTGAAAGTGAAATAACAATTTTTAATGTATTTCTCTCATGAAAAGAATAAATATTAATGTTATACCCTTTTACGTTGGTCATTCATTGTTAGTGAGGAAGTCAAGAACTTTAATTTTGAACCCTATTTGTCATAAAGTCTCGCATGTTATTCAATGTTAAATTATATCTTGAAGATGAAACTTGAGGTGTAATTCACATAAAATAGACTTTTATGTCATATTAATATCATCATACTTTTGTGAGTTTTCCCCGATGTATAAAGGTTGTTAGGAAGTAGAGAATTTATCATGGACTCTTGCCTTTTATAATAGAATTTACCAAGGAATTCGGATAGAATGAGTGCCTTTACAAATATTATGTTCTTGAGTAGAGATGATGAAAATTCAGTTAGGGAACTATGCATGATGGATAATTTAGTAAGTTTTCTGACTTACAGGAGTAAGCCAAATCTTAGGGGAGGAGGATGCAATACCCCTCTATCCCTAATATGAGTTTTTTCTTTTGTTAGATGCTTTTGAATGAGGTAAGATCTTTTGACGCTTATCTTACTGCTCAGATGGTTGTGATACTTGTTTGATCTAATCTAATAGTTTATTTATAATAATTTCATAACCTAGTTCCTGATGATTATAATGTCACACATACTGTCTACAGGTATCCTTTGGTTTGTGCTTATCTCCACTTTGTGGTTTCAAGCCTTTCTAGACCTTTCTATATGTATCATGTTTTATGATATGTGCTTGATGGATATATATAAGTGATTGTTATTATATTAGGGTTACTCTTGATGGATTAAGTATCTTACTTGGCAATTTTAGATATTGATCACTATGTTTGATGACTAGGCTCAGGATTGATATTTGAACAAGGTTATGGCCACCACTGATGCTCTCTTCATATGATTATCTCTTATGGTTTATGTTTTGTAATTATCAACCTAAACCCATAATCATTGATAATTTATGATAGGAGGATAATTATAGATTGTTACTTATGTTCCATGATTATGTTGAGTTATTAGTTATGGAATAACCCAATGGATTATGGGCTAACCCAAGTATTGATAATGGATTTATAATTCTAACCCTTGTTTATGTAGATTAAGGATGTGTGTACCTAATGCTACGTGTTTTGCGTGAGTGTATATATCTGATGTGTTTCCATGATTAGGGATGAAGTCGTAGTTATGCACATAGTTGAGGTCCACACGATGTATCAATCTCAGTCATTTGTCTGTGATGTATGAACTAGAATGGGCTATCTATTAATTGCTTAGAAATCCATTGGTAATGAAGAGGGCTCAGCAAGAGCTTGATTTTATAATTGGATTCAGTCGCATGCTGGAAGAATTAGATTTACCTCATCTTCAATATCTACAATCAATAGTGAAGGAAAAATTATGCCTTTACCCACCTGTGACTCTACTCCTTCCATTTCAACAAATCATTTTATAGAATTAAAACTTGTAGACAAAAAAAAACCCTAAAATCTCCCTATCCCAATCTCAGTGAAACACTTTTCATTTTCATTTTCTACCTCCCACTTATCGTTATTTTTCACACGTTGCACTGTACAACTCTTGATTTGACTTTGTTTGTGCGAATTTGAAGTTTGGATTACATAAATCAATTTGAAGAGAAGTTTCAATTACAATTGCATTCACATTTACCACAAATATGAATTTCTAAGATGATAACTTTGAAAATAACATTATCTCAAGATCTCAATTTGTGTATGCGTCTTTAAACATGGCAATAGAGAGTGAGGAATGTTTGCCAACAATATGAGGGAAATGGTAGGTGTGTGAAGGTGACTGCTAAAGCTCGAAATAACTCTACACTTAGCTGATTCTTTTTGTTAGCTGTGAAATTGTAATTACCCTAATTTGAGTATGATTTTAGTAAATTAAATTTAGAAATTTTAGGTTAGTGATTAGTAAGAGAGAAGGTTTTGAAAGGGTTTTAATCTAAACAAAAACTAATTAACCTACACAACTACAACAAAGGTGTTGGGTATGTAAGCGCAAGGGTCACATGACCATTCATCTTATTTCTTCTCTCTATTTGGTGGTTGTATATGTTTCTATAAATGGGTGTACATGCCATAGATTGTATTGTATTGGTTAAAAATGATAATAAGATATTCCCTCCTTTAAGAGTGGACGTAGGCAAATTTGAAAAAACACTATAATATGTTGTGTTGTGCTTTATCTTCTTTATATTGTTGTCTTCAATATGTTCATTAGTTTTCATCTGCTTGTTTATAACTTACAAAAGGTGTCAATAACAAGCTACAATAACAAAGCAGTTTATAAAGCACAAGCCTATACCTGAAAATTGACACTAAAAATCTAATAAATTATTTGCATGCAACATTAATTATTCAATCATATGAAATGTGAAAACCTCATGGCATGAAGATGAAGAGCCCTTGTCATTGTATTTATGATCAACTCGCACATTGCCCATTCTAGCGTACTCCCTGAGGTATCTATGTCCTACAAAAAAACCCAATATGTATTGAATTTGAATGTGTAGAAAGAAATGAAACATAAAAATATTGCTAAAATGTCTCAATATGACTAATCAACATAGCAAAACCACCTACATGCTTGGTCATGGGCCATGAGCAAATTTTGAGTAGAGAATGGTGTAACAGGTGATTGGTGTATGAATTTGTATTATTAATCCAACAAACTATTGATAAAATGTCTCGATATGACTAATCAACATAGCAAAACCACCTACATGCTTGGTCATGGGTCATGAGCGAATTTTGAGTAGAGAATGGTGTAACAGGTGATTGGTGTATGAATTTGTATTATTAATCCAACAAACTATTCAAGTTTTTTTATATAATAATAAAAATAAAATTTGTGATAAGATCAATTTTTTTATAATTAAAAAGAAATAAAGTTTTTAATATAAATTAAGTTATAATTAAATATTATTTTTAACTTATATTACTTATTTTTAAAAACATTTTTATTGACTTGTATATTGCTTACAAATATTTTTTTGTTCCACCACCAATATAAAATAAATACAAGTTCTTTAGAACCAAATACACTCCAAACCAATTATGAAAGACCAAGAATCATAATTTTGTGTTTCACTTTTAGATGTTTTTATGAAAAAATGAATTTAGATCTTCACAATGAAAACTCAATATTTAAACCAATTAAACAAAATCTCTTATATTTTTTTATTCTACTTCATTTTAAAACAAAAAAATATTTAAATAATTTTATTTTTATTATATTAAAATATTAAAATTGATATTATATAGAACAATTAGTCCCATTTCTATTTCATCAATATCAACATAAATGATTTTTTCATACAACTCTTTCTATTTTTATTATAATATGTTGTTCACACATATATTATCACACTGAAATAAGGAATGAGGCTTCTGTAGCCTATGTTGGGATCAAAATGGCTAGTGAAAGGTTTGAGAAGGGTCTGGTTGGAAAGTGATTCTCTCAATATCATTAATTATTTAAAGGGAACCTCCCCTCGTAGATGGACTATGAACTTCATCAATAAAGATTGTCTCAAATTACTTAGGGAGTTTGATGACTTTATGATCTTGCATGTTGACCGTGAAGGCAACCATGTTGCAAATAGATTAGCCAACATTGGTGTTGGTTTGCAAGGTAAGAAAGAATGGAGCATTAAAGATCGGATCCCAATAGATCTCTATATATTACTTTGAAATGATTATGGAGTGTGCGATGTGCAAGATGTCTTTGGAAATGATGGGGGATGACGTGACCATCGATGACCTTGGGAAGAGTTCATTTATGTGGAAAAATTTGAACCTTCTGGTTACCCTTCTTTTCATTTTGATCTTCTTCCCTTGCAAGCTCGGCTCTGTTAGCGGTTCATTCGCCTATGAACTGGGATTTTTGCAGAATGGGGGGTGACAGAAACCGTCTTGAGCCCATTGTGTATGAGAAAGGGTAAAATATGCAAGCAATTTGGAGTGAGCTCATTGCGGGTGGTTTGACAGGGTATATTAAGAAGCTTCATAGAGCGGATGCCCTTGTGACCGGGGCTTTTTTTCAAAGGTGGAAAGATGGGGTTCTCTATGTCTACAACCTTGAGTTGGAATTGAATGAGGAGTTGGCTGCCAAGGTCTCCAATATAGTAGTTGAAGGAAATAAATTCTACAGGGATAAAAATTACGCTAATGAAGCAATGGCTCAGACGTTCTTCATGCTGAAGGAAATGGAAAAGGTGAGAAAGAACATTAATGATGGTTGGGAGAGAAATTTTCTTCTAAAGCCATGGCAAGATATTACAGAGGTTATTATGCACTACCTTACCCTGGACAGTAAATTCTGAAGCATCTTCAGTTATCACTTTATCATTTAAAACTACTTTCAACATAGAAAATGTATCTCCTTGCCCTTTTATTTGACGTATTCTTTAAATAATAGTACTAGATCCCATGAGAAAAGTGTGACCTCCCCTGTTCTCCATGAGGGGTTGATCCTCTTGATTATGGAGTATGTCAAGGCTATGCATGTCAAGAGAAATCATGTGGCCAAAATAGGCATTGAATTTAATAAAAATATCAAAATTCATTATGGGGATACCTCTTCTGATAAGGAGGTGGACTCTAATGGTGATGAGCCGGTATTTCACATTTACAAGAATAGGGGGCCCTTATTGTCCAATCCAAAAGCCCCCATCCCTAGTCCTACTGGCAGAAAGAGAATTATTGTGTTTGATGAAGATGAAGATCATGATTATGTACTAGATTTTGTGAACCTTAGCACAAATGTAAAAGGTAAGGGTGTGGTTGGGGTTTCTACGTTGAGTTCCAAAACTAAGACTAAAATCTTTGGCCCCCCTTCTGTCAATGTCAACAGGAATACTACTTGATGGAAGAATGTGTCTCAGAATGTTATTGGTGGATATATGGAGAAGGGATATGTTAATGGGCTTACTCCAATAGATGGTGGTAGGGATACCCCTATGGATATGGGTTCCTTGGTCCCAAATAATCTGACCACTGGTGCCAATTTTAAAAAAAATATTGGACAATCAGAACTCCCTATTTTCTTGGTTCATACAGGAGATCCAGAATTTAGAAGACAAGACCAACCCATCTAATATGAGCATGGATAGTATCCTTGCCAACACGTATTCTCTGGCCAATGGGATTAAAGATTTGAAAGAGGACCATGAAAAGTGAATCAAGGCTCTAGAGGATGATTTTTAGAAGGTCCAGGAGAGTTTGAGATTGGTGGTGGAGGTGATCAAAATAGCTATGGACAATACCAATGATAGCCGCTATAGGCTAAATGAGCAGGCTGAAATTTTGTAGGCTATTTCCAAGGGTAAGACTCACACTGCCAATGATAAAGTGGTTAAGATGGAAAATTCTATGGACGTGGGTGCTCAGAAGAAATACAAGGCTCCTTCAGAGGATGTGGATACTGACATGGATGATACTAATAAGACTCAACTTGGCCCGACTATGATTCTTGGTAGCAAGGATATGGGTATGACCCTTGTTGACAGTGTTAGTAGGAAAGTCAAGAACATTAATGAGCATATCAATCAGAAGAATGATAAGTTGGTTAAAATGTTGTAGCTTTTTTGTTAGGTGTTATTTTTGTTATTATTTAATGACACCAAGAGGGGGTGAATCAGTGCAACCAAAAATCTGAAACTCTTCTTTAATAGATCCACAATACCCAACATGCAAATGAAAATACTAGTAGAAAATTAACAAGTAAAGCATTCACACAATGTAGACTCAAAGATTTTTCCCATGGAAACCCTTGTTAGAGGGAGAAAACCATGAGTGGAATGGTATCCACAAATTTCACTAGTGCACCAAAGAAATTTCACTAGTCCAAAATAAGCGTAGATATGGTGCTTAAGTCAGTATGCTTATTTTGGACTGTGTAGGAGGTGTTACCTTGTCTTCACTTAGTTCCTTTTCAGTATTTTCCTTCTCATTTACATGTTTTTCTTGAGTAGCACCATATGTTACTTCCTTTTCCTTCTCTTTCTCTTTTTGCTTCTCATTAGTAGAACATATCCCTTGAGTGTCATCCATCATGGCCTGACCGATACCTATGCTTACTAATTCTTCTTGCTTTTGTTTCTCATGTACATCATATACCACATGTTTTTCTATTGTTCTTGTGTATCTGTATGCTTGTCATGTACCTACATGTCAGGAATGTCTCCTCTATTGTCCATTGCATCTCCGAGTTCATCAAGTGTGACCTTCACACCATCAATATTAAATCCTTCATTAGTTTGAGTAACCATGAGATCATCCTCTTTTTCTTTCAATGAATCATCTTGAATATCCATGGAATTTCTTTCACCCTTATCTTTTTCCAGGCCTAAATGTTTTCTCATAATTTCCTTTATTTCTTCCTTCACCGATTGATTATCCCCAATCATCAGTTTTGTAGACCTTATTCTTGATCTGAGTAGAGGTCTTACCTCTTTAACCTTGTTATATATCTCTTCCTCTGAAGAATCAGGCATCAGGCTCAACAAAACATATTTCACCAACTTTGTGTCTCTTGCAAGTGTACCCTTCCATCTTGCATCAATTTTATCATATAATTTTGCAGGAATTTGACCTTACAATTCAATAGCTAATTTTCTCAACTTGTGCATGCTAAAAACTATAACATCTTCAATCAACCTTTTGTGTTCTTTATTAACCTTATCATAGAAATTTCTAACACCTCTTTTCTCTGAGCACTATATTTTCAACAGAGATAAAGTTCCCAAAATCAACTTTAACAGATTCAGATTCAACAGATTTAGTAGTGGGAGAACCTACTACTTTGGATCTCTTACCTCTAGCTTTTAGCTCCTTCTTATCTTTCTCTGATTCTATGCTCTCACTATCTTCATCATCATCTCTCTTATCTCTTTGTGCCTTTTCTTTCTTTCTTTTTCCTATCACCTTTCTAGTGCTTTGTGTCTCCTTAATTGTTGTAGCCTTAGGCTTATCACTCTCTAAAGGTTTCTTCTTTGTTATGATAGGAGGAGAAGGTTTCTCCTTCTTTACTTGTGTTGTACTTCTACTCGGTTGACCAGTTGGGGCACTACCGGTTATATACCAAAAAATTCAAATTTGTCTACATCTCTATCTGCACCATATGTACTTGATTGTTCTGCAAAATGCTTTGTCCTTAATTTCTCAATTTTCTCCTTAGTGAAACCTTTCTGAGTCATAAATTGTTCAACATATTTGCTAACTTTTCTCTCAATAACTGGTTTCATCAAGTCACGGTGTACTTTAAGTGACTTATCTTCATAAGTCCCAAACCTTGGAGTCTTGGGATCTATTGGTTGAGCTAAAAAATTCTTTGCATAGAAAGTTAGAATATCTCCTTCCACTTCATAACTCATAGGCATCACCCATGAGGTCCTTGGCTCAACTGCTTCCATTTGACAAGTGTCTGTGTCTACCATGAATTATATGCATAGATAGTCAGAATATCTCCTTCCACTTCATAACCCATAAGCATCACCCATGAGATTCTTGGCTCAACTACTTCTATTTGAAAAGTTCATGTGTCTACCATGAAGAGATTACACCCCAAAGAGTAACTAGGAGTTCAACACTCAAATAAACTAATCTACATCTACTACTCCTATTTTGACTAAAAAATAAAAAGAGTCACCTAAGACTATTCAGAAAACTTACAGAGGAAAGAAAGTAATGACATCAAGCTATAACGAGTCAAAGAGTATGAAAGTGGGTAAGGAAAAGGCTAAAGAAGAAGAAGTTGAAACTGAATCTAAGAAGGAACAAAAGGAATTGAGAGCTAGTGTAAAGAAGCCTAGTAGAGTAGGAAAGCCTATTGAGGAAATAGACAAAGTTGAAAATATTGTTATTCTTGACAATGTTGTTAAAGATATTAAGGAATATGGAATAATGACAGAAGTGTGGACTCACTTTGATAAATTTGACAATGAAGATAAAAGAAAGATAGAAGATGCAGTTTTAGAAAGTCTACATAATTTTTGCAAAGCATCGAGTGAACTATTCAAGGCTATACCTAAGGAACTATACAAGGCAGATGTCAAAAGATGGAGAGAAGCTTTGAAGATTGATAGAGTAATGATGGAACAAGAACTTGCACTTTTATAACCTGAACTAGCTACAGAAGAGGTAAAGTTGATGGTTGAAGAAAGGAGAGGAGAATTTAAGGCAAGGAACAGAGTTACAAGAATTATCATTTGTGAAACTCAATCGGTAAAAGATGAGACAATGAATTTATGGATAAAGATAGTAAAGTATAAGGCTGCAGCTAAAGAAAAATTGGTAGAAGATAAAGGAAAATCACAAGAGACAACAAATGAAGAGATTAAAGTTCTCATAGATAATATTATCTCTAATATCCCAAAATAGATACAAAATATTCATATTCAAATTGATGTTGAAGAACCTAAAGATAATATTGCTAAGGATGTGACAGAATAAAAAGGTCAAGAACTTAAGGATGATGAAGATATACTTTTAGTGAAGAGGAAGCTAGATCTAACCGGTGAAGGTAGCACAATGAAGAAGAGAAAAACAAAGAATTCAACTAGTTTTGAAGAAGAAGATGAAGGAGAAATTGAAGATGAATAAATGCTTGAACAACCATTGATATTACTTACATGAGTCCTAAAGAGATGTTGAAAATGTCTGATGAGATGAAGGAGAAAGAAGAAAGGGACAGATTGAAGGGAAATAAAAAGAAGGTAAGTATACTGAAAGGAGCCAGAAATGTCATTAGGAAATTAGTACCTAATGTGGGATATGACAAACAAGATAATCCAATTGATCAACCAGGTATATTGGTCAAGGTTGTATTTGCTCAAGTACATGACATGGAGAATGCACCAATGAAGTTTACTATGAAATAATATGAGAAGGTGTGAGCGGATAAGTTGAGAGATATTATTTCAATTGATACAGAGTCACTTACAGTTCAAATGAATAAGGTGAAGGAAGTACTATAGGAGATAGGATAGATACTTGTAAAAAAATTTAAGTTTAAAACTTTTACAGAAGGCCTGGAGAAAAAGAGAGATGATGCTCAATTGGAGCTTAATACTTTGTTTAAAAAGTTTGATACCATTTCTAGTTAATTTAGTGGTAAAGTTAGACTGATTACTCACATAGTGACTCAGTTGGAAAGTGAACATGATAAAAGTATTATTACACTTATGGGTATGTGCAAGATCATGAGGGGTCAAACTATGCCCTTAAGTGGTAATGAAAAATCACCAAATCAGGGTTAGTCAACTTGACATGAAAATTTGAACTAGCTATCAACCTAATATCAAAAAGTTGTAAGAATAGAATATGTAGGAAATTGAATGTAGTTTATAAAATACTAGGCCTTTTCTAAAAAAATAATAGTATGATTGGTGAAAAGTATAGATTTCAATGCAGTAGTACAAAAATTTTAGGAAAAAAATAAGAAGTAGGTGTATGTCTTACCACCTTAATCATAATTAAATGATAATATTTTTTTATCAGATTTTATATATAAGTAGTAGACTCATGCCCAGATGTGACGCATATTTTTTTTTAATTTTATTCCAAAAAATAATTAATTATGAATTTTATGCTACAACATTTTCAAAATTAAAAAACTCATGTGTCTGACCACCTTAACTCATTGAAAACTTTACAAAATTCAAAAAAAAAATCCCTTATAGTAGGCGAAGCATAGAATGTGACGCATTTTTTGAATTCTAAAAATGTTATACCATCTGAAATTTATAGTTGTTTTTCAATCAGTATATAATTCAACACTTTAGAGGTAACTCAATTAGAAAATAACTAATAATTACTTACCGAATTCAAAATCTGACAGCAATTATATCGATAGAAAGCTGATAATCTCCTTAAGATACCCTTTTTGTTTCATCAAATTTGGGTGAAAAAAAGTCGTCAACTACATGGTCGAAGTATGGAACTCAGAGAAATAGGGGAAAAATATATTTTTATTACATTTTTAGAGTTGAACATGTAGGTTTGGTGTACAAAGCAATACCGAGCCTAATCAGGTACTCGAAATAATTAGGTACCCAAAAATGACAGCAGAATTTTGATTTTTAAATTTTCCCACCCCTTTCTCCCTCTTACATTTTTTTCCCTCCCCTTTCTCCCTCCTATATTATATATCAAAAATTATATATTAGATTATGTATTATATATATTAAATATTATATAATATCTATTATGTATTAAATATTATATAATATATATTTTACATTAAATATTATATAATATATCTTAATATTAAATGTTACATTATATATATCATATATTATATATTATTTTATATATATTATATATTAATATATATTTTACAATATATCACATAATATCTTCATATTTAAATTGTATGTAATATATATTATATATATATGATACAATATAATATATATAGTAAAAATATATATTCAATATGATATGTATTATATATTATATATTAAATATTATTGTATATATAATAAAATAAAGTATAGTATATATAATATATATTATATAGGACATATTAATATATAGGTTAATTACACCAGTATAAGGTTTCCAAAGGGGTCATAGAGGGTTCCTAAGGGTCCTGACATGTGAGAAGGTGTTCTAGGACCCCTTAGGTCCCTATGTAACCCCTAGGGACACATTAGAACACTCAAGTGTGTCCCAAGGGGTCGTACAACCCCTTGCAACACACTTGAGTGTTGAAATGTGTCGAAAGGGGTCATGGGGACTTCCTAAGGGTCCTAACGCATGAGAAGGTGTACTAGGACCCCTTAGGTCCCTTTGTGACCCTCGGGAACACCTTAGAACACTTAAGTGTGTCTCAAGGGGTCGTACGAACCCTTGCAACACACTTGACTGTTAAAATGTATCAAAAGGTGT
>MU216802.1:245656-281163 GCA_018584345.1 Thuja plicata | reverse complement strand
AAACACTCAAGTGTGTCCCAAGGGGTCCTACGACCTCTTGGGACACACTTGAGTGTTTCAATGTTTCAAAGGGGTCATGGGGTCTTCCTAGGGGTCCTAACGCGTGAGAAGGTGTGCTAGGATCCCTTAGGACACTCTTTGACCCCCAGGGACACATTAAAACCCCTTATAAAATTAAATATTCAATTATCATGCTCATAACTTTAATTTATAGATTCAATTTTTATTTTATAGTTTTAATTTATTTAGTAATCTATTCACATATATACATCTTATTTGATTAACATAAATTAAAATTTAAACAACATTTATTTTGCTTTATAAATTGTACTTAATTTTAAACTTTAGTATAAATTGTTATGAATCTTATTCCGACTTTTAACATTTTATATATTATTTAATTTATAAATTATGAAAATGTCAATTTATACTTTTTTATATATAGTATATATTTTTATAATATTTATTTACAAATAAATATATAGATATAGTATATATAAATTGAAGAAATCTAATATAAAAATTTATATTTATATTTATTTGTTCATAAAATAAATATTTATATTTATAGAGTATATAAATTATTTATATTTATTTATATGTATATAAATAATATAATAATATGCATTATATATAATTTTTGTATTTTTTCATTTCCTGCCACCTTTTATATGTAAACGTTGAATTATTTCATTTAGGTCCCACCATTTGTTCGGCTACCCGAAAATATTGGGTACCTTAAAATATCGGGTACCTGATATTAAACTGGTGTAACTTTTACCAAAATATTCCCTTCCCCCACAAACCAGAGAATCACAAAATTTTAGACTTTTTCACGGGTTTCAGACGTGTTGCAGATAAAAAAAAAGTGATTTGGGGCCTATTTTTTGAAAGTTAGTTAATTTAAGGTGTTTTCTGTCAACTTTTGGTCTCATGATGGGAAGGAGGATTCGTCGAAAGTACAAATGGAAGAGGAAGGTGATGGATGAATAAATTCAAGCATATAGGGAAAAGCATAGGGAAAATCACTGAAGAAAGAGAAAAGGTATGCTAAACATTAACCAATGTGACCCCGTAAATGTAGTTGCAAGTGAAGAGGATGTTGAATTTGAAAATAATCTATGGAGTTAAGATGAAAATGTAGACTTGGGGAATGAAAATGTAGACTTGGGGAATGACAATGAATGGAATGAAGATGAAAATGTACCGATGGAGATTGAAAATGTAGACTTGGGGAATGAAAATGTTTCACAAGAACTACATGAACATTACACATCTCCAAATTATATGCAAAATGAAGTCCCTTGCAATAAATATAATCAAACTTCAAATTTGAGGCTTTCAAGAACACCTAAATGGTTAATTGAAATTGACGAGAATATTATGAATAATTGGGAAGGAAAGAGATTAGATAGAACCATTAGGGTGTGGGATTCAAGACTTTATGATCAATTTTTTGGAAACAAGACATTGGTTGAGCAATGTCAAATTTTTGTGTAGTTGTTAAAGATGCAAAAGATGAGACCTATGATTGTGAAATTGAAGATTCGTGTGAACAAGAAAATGGAGATAAATGTCATTGTTGTGAAGAATATTTTAAATGATCTCAATAGCATTGGGAAGACTAGCAGAGAAAAAGACAAGAGAGCTTCTCGGAGGGTTATTACAACCTCCTTAGTAAGTCATCAATTGAGAAAGGCTTGTTTGATGAGACAAACTTGTGTTGACTTCAATATAGATCGTAAAACTTTGGATAGAGCACTTGAAAGAAGAGAAAGACTTGATGATATGCTTCAAATTGATACATGGGCTTATGGTGGGAGACTTCCATGTTTTGATAAGAAGCTAACAAATTTTGTCAAAGATGAAAGTCAGCAATTTTGGCATGCTAACTCAAGAGTGTCACCAAATGTGAAGGATGTCTTGAAGTTGAGAGTTGGCAATCGAGACCGCACTCCACATCCTAAACATTATGTGGAGGTAAGTCAAAAAATATTGTATGAAAAAAATTGTGAGACACATCCAACATTGAAAATATCACAAAGGTCTTTTGAATCCGTGAAGCCATTTTATTGTGTACCCCTTAAGATTCGGAATACATGTTGTTGCAAATATCATGTTGAGTTTTCGATGCATCATGAACTATTATGGTCCATTTGTTCTACTTTGCATAATAATAAAATTCTAGAGGATTGTGGTGCAAGTGGTCTTCCCAAATCATCAAGAGACTTGCTAGATCAATTTTTATGTCGTAGAGATGATGGTTGTTTATTTTATAAAAAGGATTGCTTAAATGAAAAATGCTCAGAATGTGGTGGCTTGTCCAAGTTTGACATGTTTTTAGGAGGGTTTGGAACATGATTTTAGAAAGACACTCGTCCAAAAAAAAGTATATAAAACAGTGAAATATACATTGAAGACTGGAGGTGAAGGCTCTAGATGTGAGTTAGTTGCAAAAGAATACAATGTTTCTGAATCTTTTATTGCAGATTTCAAGACAAATCTTTTTTACAAGTATGCAAGGCATAGTCACAGGTCTCAATGGTTGGATCAACAATTCAGGATGTGTAAGGACACTTTCCCCATTGGAACTATTATATCCATTGTAGAATTTGCGGAGAACTATACATTGCAGCCCCAAAATGAGACTCAAGCTCAATATTACAATTCCATTCAGGTTGCTATTTGTGTACATATCACATATAGACATTCCCCTGATAGCACAAAAGTTGAGCGGAAGATAATTAGAGAGTACGATTTTTATATGAGGGATGATAGGTAGCACTCTCATGAGTTTGTCCAACATTGTTTCAAGAACTATTTTGACTTCTTGCAGGAAAATGATATTGCTATGGATAGGCATCTCATTTGCTCGGATAATTGCACCGATCAATTTAATAATGCTAGAATGTTTTATTGGTTGTGTAGAATGCATGTGGAGAGAGGTCTACCTCATATTTGGATTTTTTTTAATCAGGGAATGGGAAAGGGGAGCATGATGGAGCAGGTGTGTGTGTGAAGAGAGCTATAGTTAAAGATAAATTGAGGATTTCAAGTGTTGTACTTCTTGATGATCATTGTATTATTGATTGGTGTACTTTAGCATTGTCACGAGGAGGGACCTTTGATTATACAGTGCGTAGATTCTTTTGGTTGGTTTAAGAGGGAACTATAGGAGATAGATTGGATTGTCAAACAGTGAAAGACTCTTCAAAAATGCATTCATTTTGAAGCTCCAATAGTAGTACATGGACCATTTGGACACGAGAGTTGTCTTGTTTTTTCCCTATGTGTTTTTAGTATGATTGGGATCATTGTGAGTCAAGTGAGTGGGTGGATACATGGGTTCCACAGTATCTATCTCCTTTATCTTTAACACTCTCTATAAGAAATGATGACATGGAGACTTGGGTTGAGTATGACCATCTTTCAGATCTTCTGCATCTAAGAGATGTTTTTTCATTGGTTGTACTGCAGGGGAATGATGAGAGGTCAGATTATTGGTTAGCACATTGTGTACGAGGTAAAAAGAAGCTTGCACAACCGATTACGGATGGTGATGGGTTCACGTATCCTACTAGTTCAGTTGTTGTTGTGGGAACATGGCTGCGAACATACATGATTAGAAATAATATAATTCTTGCATTTGAAGAATATGAGAAGCACAAAACTACTCTCATGTATTCACACCTTATTATAGCAACAAATGTCAAGTTTTCAAAGAATCAAGGAAGACCAAAGTCAAAAGAACTTTGGACTATTAGTGTTGTTGATCATGAAGCATTATTGGAGACCCTGAAGCAAAGGTATGACCCTTCAGGAACACTTAACTAGGTAATAAGTTAACTCAGTGCAAGGTTTTCTAAGTTCGTTAAGCTTAAATTCAATACATTAATTTTGTGCCTTTCTTAGATTCTATTTTTGAGTCATTAACTTGGTTTTGAATGTGGATTGTTGTGCAGGGCACCTCCCACTTTTATTTTTTAGCATGTTTTAAGGTTTTCTTAAGTGTGTTTGTGTGGATTGGCATAAGATCCAATGGGTTAGATACAATGTTTATCAACTTCATGTTTGTAAGAGCCAATAGTGCTCATTAGGTGATTTAGGGTCATTTTTGGCCTAAAATAGGGAAAGTTTCTATTTTGGTGGAATTTGGGTTTAATGTGTGTTTTAGGACCCTACATATCCTACCTAGGGTCATGGAAGTCAAACTCACCCATCAAGTTGACAAAATGAGTCAAAATGCTCAAAATGTAAAAAGTTGCTCGAGCAACTTTTGCAAGAAATGGACAAACTAAAGTTAGAGCAGTTGCAACTTCCCATGCTCAGTATATGAGCATGGATTTGATGATTTGAGATGGTTAATGAAATTTTTGATTGCAACATTTGTTTTTGGTACTACTGTACGGATGTCTGAGACTGCATTCTTGTAATCTGCATTGTTTTCTTTCTACTGTATGGATTGGCATAGGAGATCAGACCCCATGGGGGTGTAGAGATTTCAGTAAGCTTTCATATTCAATAGATATTTTTCTTTCAAGTTCTTCTAGTGTAAAGTTAGAGTGTTTTGTAAGTCATTGGTCTGCAAGTGACCTTCCAGTGTTGCAGAGTTAGAAATGGCTCTAACCTAAGAACTCACCGGTGGAATTGACTGAAACTATGGGGGAAGTAGAGTTAGAGTCTATACATGGGGTTTTTTCTTTCATTTTTGTTTTTTCAATGAGGTTTCAAGACCAAGTTTGAAGCCCTATGGCTGACTGTTAGGAACAGGTGAGCCAGCACAGGGATAAGAAGGATTTGACACGGGCACACATGATCTTGGGGAAAAAACTTTGAGGCATTTTAAGAAGCCCTAAATAGTTACCTTGAGGATTCAATAGGTGGTGGATGGTGGATCGAATTTTGAAGGACAATTTGGTAATTGTTTGTGTTGACTGGTCCAAAGGCCTAATTAATAGGCTAAAAACTAGGGCCTGATAGAAACTAGGGTTGTGGGTGCATCCATAAGTCAGGAATTTTGATTTTGATAGTGTTCATGATACCTTAAATATTTTCAGGGTCTTTTGTGGAGTCATTTGGAGATTTTGGGAGCAAATTAGCCCAAAAATAGTGAATTTGGACCTACTAGGAAATAGGTAATTAGGCCTCCTAGTGAAATTGAGACCAATTGGATTGGTAATGTGTCTAGAAGTGTGGGAAAGGGTTCAGAATGGCCTTTGATGGGCCAAGAAGATAGATAAGATTCTAAGTGGATGTATTAGAAGATCCTAAGTAGGATTTTGGGATTCTAGGAGGAAATCTAGTGAAGAAGACTAGGCATTTGAGGAACTAGTTGGACTAGTTAAGCCTAGAAACTTTGGAATCTTCAAAAGATCAACTATACCTTGGAGGAGAAGTTGATAGTGAGGGTCTTGGAGATCCTAATTGGTGGAGAATCCAAAAGTAACTAACCATTGGAAGGATAGGATAGAGAAAGAATCATATTGAGTGAAGGAAACACTAGAGTACCAAACCCTCTGCATCAGAGTGGTATCAGAGCCATAATTTCTTGAAGTTTGTGTATATTTGAAGGGGAGGAGAGTCAAGAGGTTGACAGCATGTCTCCTAAGGTAGTGAGTAGGGATGCCATTGTGGAATTGGTTTAGGGCATCTTGGAGAAGGCTAGTGTGTCCGAGAAAAAGAGTAAAAAGAAGATCACTGAATGGGGAGATGAGAGTGACGAGGATGTTGAAAGTCAAATAGAAGAGTCATCTAACAAAGATAAAGAATCAGAGATGGATAAAGAACAAAAGGTATTCTTGGATGCCTTAAAGTCCCTTAATAAGGATAGCATGGAACACATACCATGTTATTGTGGAAGCTTGAATGGAGAAGAGTTTTTGGATTGGCTAGAGGCCATTGACAACCAATTTGATTACAAGGAGGTATTAGAAGAGAAGAGGGCCAACTATGCCAAAGCTAGACTCAAAGGATCTGCATTGGTGTGGTGGAACATGATGCAGGATGATAGGGTAGCCAGTGGAAAGAAGAATTTAGTTTCTTGGGAGAGGATGAAAATCAGATTGAGGGCACAATTCTTGCCTACTCATTATGAAATTCAAATGTACCAAAAGTTGCAAAAATTTAGACAAAAGGAAATGACAGTAAGTGCTTACACCGAGGAGTTCCACAAATTGAGCCTAAGGGCTAGGAGAAAAGAAGAATAAATGGAGAAGGTAGTAAGGTATCTCAATGGGTTGAGACAAGGAATTTAAGATGAGATTAGCATGATGGCTCCGGACAGTATGCACAAGTGTTTTCAATTAGCTTTGAGAGTAGAATATAAGGGTAGAAGGAGGAATGAATTCCATCAAAGATGAAGAGGTGGTAACAATAACAAGGGTTTCAGAGGCAGGAGTAACTTTGGTAGAGGACAAAGCCCTAATAGACAAGAAGATAGTCAACCTATGGATAACAGTGGGGGAAATTAGTTTAGAGGATCATTCCAAAGAGGGTGATACAAAGGAAGAGGAACACCAAGAGGTAGGTTTCAGCCCCAAGGAAGATCTAATTCAGTTTTTACTGGCAGATGTTATAACTGCAACCAAGTGGGACACACAATGGGCAAGTGTCCTAAAAAGACTTCCTCATCTTCAATGGGGGATAGAAGGAATCAGTTGGTGCAAGAAGATGACACACAAAGTGTTACTTCTCCCATTTCCAAGGCAGGGTGAGTATAGGATGGAGAGAATTTGATGTTGAGAAGAACTTTATTGAAGGTTCCTAACACCATAGAGCCACCTCAAAGGAAGAATTTGTTCAAGACAACTTGTAGGTCTCATGGGAAGATTTGCAAGGTGATAGTGGACTCGGGATCCACTGAGAATATAGTATCCACTGAGATGGTAGACAAACTGAAACTTAGGAGAATACTTCATACCACTCCCTACAAAGTTTCATGGTTAAACAAAGGGTATCAAATAGTGGTGGATGAACAAACTATGGTTGAGTTTGAGATACGAGAGTATAAGGAAAAGGTCCTATTTGACATACTACCTATGGATGCATGTCATCTTCTTATAGGACACCCATGGTAGTATGATGTCAAGGCTATACATGATGGAGAAAAGAATAGCTATGTGATCACCAAGCTTGGGAAGAAGTTTCAGATGGATCCATTGCAAGAACCTAATGAGGAGAAACATGTGGGAACCAATGTGATGTTATTGAGTGGGAAGGAGTTTCTCAAATATATGAAGAAGGAGAAAGGAATATGTTGTGTAGTGATAGTGAAGCCAAAGGAAGAGACCAAGGAGAAAGCCAGCATGCCACCAGAGGTACAAGCATTGCTGGAAAGATACCATGACATAGTGGATAATGGTTTTCCAAGTGCATTACCACTTATAAGGGATGTAATCCATTAGATTGGCCTCATTCCTGGATAAAATTTTCCAAACACAGCAGCATATAAGATGACACCAAGTCAAAATGTAGAGATAGCAAAACAGATTCAAGATTTTTTGGAAAAGGGATTGATAAGGAAGAGTTTGAGCCCCTCTACTATGCCTAATGTTATTGCACCTAAGAAGGATAGAAAATGGAGGATGTGTGTGGACTCCAAGGCTATAAACAAGATTACAATCATGTATAGATTCCCAATTCCCTAGATAGAAGATGTGATGGACAATTTGGGGGGTTCTTGTTACTTTTCCAAGGTGGATTTGAAGTCAGGGTACCATCAAATAAGAGTGAGGCTTGGTGATGAGTGGAAGATAGCCTTGAAGACCAATGAAGGGCTGTATGAGTGGCTATTAATTCCCTTTGGCCTAAGTAATGCACCTAGCACATTCATGAGGCTCATGAATGAAGTGCTAGCAGATTTTATTGGTAAGTTTGTAATAGTTTACCTTGATGATATTTTGATATTTACCAGGTCCAAGGAGGAGCACATGAAGCATTTGGAGATGTTCTTAAGGAGGATACATCAAGAGAAGTTGATGATTAATCAAGAAAAGTGTGAGTTTCTGAAAATTGAACTAGTTTACCTTGGTTTTGTGGTTACTAATGGATGCATGAAGATGGATCTTGATAAGGTAAAGTCCATATAGGAATGGCCTACACCTAGGTCCATAGGGGATGTTAGGATTTTTCATGGATTGGCCTCCTACTATAGGAAATTTGTGAGGAATTTTAGTCATGTATGTGCCCCTATCCTCAACACCATAAAAAGTGGAATCAAATGTCAGTTTAAGTGGACTGTAATAGCAAACCAAGGGTTTGAGATGCTGAAGAAAAGGATTGCAGAACTACCTACTCTTAGGTTCCCTAATTTCAATCAACTCTTTGTGGTAGAGTGTGATGCTAGTAAGCTAGCTATTGGAGTAGTGCTAAGCCAAGAGGGACACCCTATGGAATTCTTCTTAGAGAAGTTGAATGAGGCTAAGAAAAAGTACTCCACCTATGATTTGGAGTTGTATGCTATGGTACAAGCCCTTAAAAAGTGGAGACACTATCTCCTACCAAGGGAATTTTCGGTCTACACTAATAACCATGCTCTAAGTTTCTTGAATGGACAAGAAAAACTGAATCAAAGGCACCTTAAGTGGGTAGATTCATTGCAAGCATACACATTTGTCATCAAGTATAAGAAAGGTGTTAGCAACAAGGTTGCACATGCTCTTAGCAGAAGAGTACTCACAATATAGGAGATACAATTGCAAAGTGTGGAGATGAAAAACTTGAAAGACCTCTACAAAGGGGATAGAGATTTTAAAGATGCCTATGAGGCATGTGTGAAGTTTCAACAGGGTTTTATAGTGGATTTTACTGAATTTTTGTTGTAGGAGGGTCAATTGTTTAAGGGACACCTCATGTGTATACCTCAGTGTTCAATGAGGGAGAATGTTGTGAAGGAGAAACACCAAGGAAGCTTGGGAGGCCACTTTGGAGTGGATAAAATAGTTGAACAAGTGAATAGGAATTATTATTGGCCTAAGATGCAGTCAGATGTAAGGAAGTTTGTGGAGCAATGTCAGATATGTTAGAGAGCTAAAGGAAAAAGCAACAACAGTGGGTTATATCAACCTCTCTGCATACCCCAAAGGCCTTGGGAGTGCCTAAGTATGGACTTTTTTTTTGGGGTTACCAAAGACAAGTCGGGGTCATGATAGTGTGTTTGTTGTGGTGGACCATTTTAGAAAAATGGCACACTTCATTCCATGTAAGAAAACCAATGATGCTTCACAAATTGTAGGTTTATTCATTAGGGACATTGTAAGGATCCATGGATCGCCACTGAATATAGTAAGTGATAGAGATAGTAAGTTTGTGGGTCACTTTTGGAGGACCCTATGGAAGATTCTTGGAACAAACTTGTCTTTCTCTTTAGCCTCCCATCCATAATCAGATGGACAAATGGAGGTAGTCAACAGGTCACTTGGGAACTTGCTAAGATGCTTGACTAAGCAGCATGGATAGTCATGGGATTTTCATATAATGACTCCATTAATAGGAGTACTAGTAAAATCCCCTTTGAGATAGTATATGGGGTCAATCCTAGAGGGATCTTAGAGTTGAGGGATCTCATTTTGAAGGACAAGAGGAGTGCCCAAGGGGAGTCATTTGCAGAACAGATGAAGGAGCTTCATAACCAAGTCAACAAGACTTTACAAAATCAAGTGGAGAAGTATAAGTTCAAAGTTGATCAGACAAGAAGGGATTTTCAGTTCAAGATAGGGGATCTAGTACTTGCCTATCTCAGGATGGAGAGGCTACCCAAGGTTCAGCCAACTAAGTTACTCATGAAGAAGATAGGACCATTGAAGATTTTGCATAAGTATGGAAAGAATGTCTATGAGGTGGATTTGCCTCCTGATTTGGGGATTTCACCCATTTTCAATGTTTGTGACCTATATCCCAACAAGGGACCAACACTAGACACAGGTCCATCCACTCTTTCATAGTTGGAGAAGGATGATTGGATCAAAGATCTCCCTCCACCTATCCCTCTCCAATTGGACAGTATTATGGATTCTAAGTTGATAAAGAAGATAGGGAAAGGTAAATAAAAGGAATATCTAGTGAAGTGGTAGGGACTACCTGAAGCTAAGGCCACTTGGATGACAGAGCCAGATATTCTGAAGCATGGGGTCACCATTGAAGACCTCCTAACTCAAGGGACTTGAGTTATTTGTACCAAGGGAGTATGGTGTAGGGAACCCCCCACTTTGATGTTTTAGCATGTTTTAAGTTTTTCTTAAGTTTTTTTGTGTGGATTGGCATAAGAACCAATGGGTTAGATACAATGTTTATCAACTTCATGTTTGTAAGAGCCAATAGTGCTCATTAGGTGATTTAGGATCATTTTTGCCCTAAAATAGGGAAAGTTACTATTTTGGTGGAATTTGGGTTTAATGTGTGTTTTAGGACCCTACATATCCTACCTAGGGTCATGAAAGTCAAACTCACCCATCGAGTTGACAAAATGAGTCAAAATGCTCAAAATGCAAAAAGTTGCTCGAGCAAATTTTGCAAGAAATGGACAAAATGAAGTTAGAGTAGTTGTAAATACCCATGCTTGGTATATGAGAATAGATTCGATGATTCAATATGGTTAATAAAATTTTGGATTGCAACATTTGTTTTTGGTACTATTGTACGAATGTCTAAGACTGCATTCTTGTAATCTGCATTATTTTCTTGCTACTGTACAAATGTGTACGAATTGGCATAGGAGATCAGACCCCATGGGGGTGTAGTAATTTCAATTATCTTTCATATTCAATATATATTTTTATTTCAATTTCATCTAGTGTAAAGTTAGAGTGTTTTGTAAGTCACTGGTCTGCAAGTGACCTTCCAGTGTTGCAGAGTTAGAAATGGCTCTAACCTAAGAACCCATTGGTGGAATTGAATGAAACCATTGGGGAAGTAGGTTTAGAGTCTGTAAATAGGGTTTTTTCTTTCATTTTTGTGTTTTCAATGAGGTTTCAAGACCAATTTTGAAGCCATGTGGCTGACTGTTAGGAACAGGTGAGCCAGGACAGGGATAAGAAGGATTTGACATGGGCACCCATGATCTTGGGGAAAATACTTAGAGGCATTTGTAGAAGCCCTAAATATTCCCTTTGAGGATTCAATAGGTGGTGTATGGTGGATCAAAGGTTGAAGGACAATTTTGTAATTGTTTGTGTTGACTGGTCCAGAGGCCTAATTAATAGGCTGAAAACTAGGGCCTGATAGAAACTAGGTTTGTGGGTGCATCCATAAGTTAGGAATTCAGATTCTGATAGTCTTCATAGATAAATTGAATATTTTCAAGGTCTTTTGTGGATTCATTTGGAGTGTTTGGGAGCATTAGCCCAAAAGCAGTGAATTTAGACCTACTAGGAAATATGCATTTAGGCCTCCTAGTGAAATTGAGACCAATTGGATTGGTAACGTGTCTAGAAGTGTTGGAAAGGGTTCAAAATGACCTTTGATGGACCAAGAAGATAGATAAGAGTCTAAGTGGATGTATCAAAAGATCCTAAGGAGGGGTTTGGGATTCTAGGAGGAAATCTAGTAAAGAAGACTAGGCATTTGAGGAACTAGTTGGACTAGTTAAGCCTAGAAACTTTGGAAGATGAACTATACCTTGGAGGAGAAGTTGATAGTGAGGTTCTTGGAGATCCTAATTTGTGGAGAATCTAAAATATACTAACCATTGGAAGGTTATGATAGAGAAATAATCATATTGAGTGAAGGAAACACTAGAGTACCAAACCCTCTGCATCAGATTGTAACTTGGTGCAAGAGCACCTATGAAGACACCTAGGGTCACCATGGATCCAATCAGAGCTAGAAGGACAAAAGAATCTTTAAAGGTTAATTGGGATCTTTTGAAGCCTATAATGGAAATTTGTAACAATCAATTTGGTCCCAAAAGTTAAATGTCCCAGAAGTCCTAATAAGGACTTAGGACCAAAATCATGTATGGGTGGCCAATAGTGCCAACAAGGGATCTAAGTACATATTTTCTCAGAAATAGGCAACGAAAATTCATAATTTTTGATTATTTACTTATGCCATTTGCATGGTTTGAATTATTACAAGTTTGATTGTTGTTTCTAATGCTTTAAGGATATTATTTTCATCATTTCAAACAATCTTTGATTCTCTGAAAGTTCATTTGAACTAGATTTTGTCAATATGTTATGGCTGGTCTTTGAAAGTCATAGATTTTACTTGACAGTTTGGTCTTTTTGCAATGAATGGATCATTCCATGAATGACAACACTTTGATTCTCATGGAATGATGCCATTATGACTTGTACAATATTCTTCTAACATGATCTTCTAGAATGATGTCATTATGCACTTGTAACCTATCAAGACAAGTTGTTTGGGGTTTGTTGGGACCCTAGGAAGTCTTGTGGTTAGCCTTGTGTCATTTGGAAGTCATTTGACCTCTTGGAGAAAGTGGAATCCCTTGGGTACACAGTGAGACCTTGGATTGTTTTACAAAGCTGTGGAGTCTTGTTGTCCAATTTGTGGAGTTCTCCAAGCCTCTGCATCATAAGTGAAGATGGATATATACATGATAGATATAGAGGATTCACTGTGTAGTGAGGGTCAGTTGAAAGTAGCTTTGTAGTGTTTCTTTCAAACTTCCTGTCCTGGCATCAAACTGTCTACTCCATCAGCTCTAGTTGGCCAGGTAAACTCCAGTGACAACCTTGTTATTCCCACGAAATCACTGAAATGCTTGCAACCAAGCTTGACCCAAGTGTCCCAAAGGTGAAGTAAGCACGATTGGGAAGTGATCTTCCAAGGCTCGTATCTCAGACCTTGTGAGAGGTATCGAAAAAATGTTAGGGGCTACAGGATCATGTTTTTGAGGTCTACAACAACCTCTCTCAATTTTGGATGATTTGAATTCGTTTGAATTTGGAAAGGAAATCTCATTCGATGCCAAAACTTGTAGTGAGGGTTAGTTGAAAGTAGCTCCATAGTGTATATTTCAAACCATCTATCCTAACATCAAACCATCTACTCCTTTGGCTTTGGTTGGCCAGGTAAATTCCAATGACAACCCCATTCTACCCAAGAAGTCACTAGAACGCGACTGTGCTCGACCCAAGTGTCCCCAAGGTGCACTAAGCATGATTGGGAGGAGATCTTCCAAGGCTTGTATCTCAGACCTCGTGAGAGGTATCAAAAAAATTTCAAGGGCTACGGGATCATTTTTTTGAGTTCCACAACAACCTCTCTTGGTTTTGGGCGATTTGACTTCATTTGAATTTGGAAAGGAAATCTTAGTCGATGCCAAAACTTGCAGTGAGGGTCAGTTAAAAGTATCTCCATAGTGTATCTTTCAAACCATCCATCCTGGCATCAAACCGTATACTCAATTAGCCCTAGTTGGCTGGGGAAATGCTAGTGACAACCTCTTTCCACCCATGGAGTCAGTGGAACGCTCACGACCACGCTCGACCCAAGTTTCCCCAAGGTGCATTAAACATGATTGGGCAGCAATCTTCCAAGGATCATATATGAAACCTCGTGAGAGGTATCAAGAAACCATTAGGGGCTACAAGAGAATTTTTCCAAGGTCTACAACAACCTCTCTCTATTTTAGGTGATTCAACTTCATTTGAATTTGACAAGGCAATCTCAGTCGATGCCAAAACTTGTAGTAAGGGTCAGTTGAAAGTAGCTCTGTATTGTATCTTTCAAACCGTTCATCTTGGCATCGAATCATCTACTCCATTGGCTCTGTTGGACAGGTAAATGCTAGGGTCAACCCCTTTTTTCCCACAGAGTCACTGTAAATCTCGCGACCACGCTCGACCCAAGTTTCCCCAAGGTGCACTAAGCATGATTGGGTAGAGATTTTCCAAAGCTTGTGTATCGGACCTCGTGAGAGGTATCAACAAACTGTCAGGGGCTACATGATTCTTTTATCGAGGTCTACAATAACCTCTCTCAATTTTGTGTGATTTGACTTCATTTGAATTTGGCAAGGCAATCTCAGTCGATGCCAAAACTTGCAATGAGGGTCAGTTGAAAGCAGCTCTGTAGTTTTTCATGAAGTACATCTCATAGAATGTTAGGGGTATGACAGACGTGCCCAAAAATTATTATGTCAGGGATATGCATCATCCTCTTAGTCATCTGGATGTGTTATGATTTCAGGAAGTTAAAATTTCCAATTTTTTGTTTGATGCTTCCTGCAAAGTTATTTGGTCTAAGAGCCTTGCTCTATGTTCTCAGCACGAAGCTGGTCAAGGTGGATTTGTTACTCTCCTCTCTCCTCATTGGCATTATTTTTTAATCAATCATGGCTCCAATGCCATGCAAAGATCTATTTGGGTCACTTTCATTATTGAGAATAATTATTTTGGCATAGTTAATATTTATGCTCCCAATGATGTTGTTGAGAGATCTCACCTTTGGCATTGGCTTGCGGATTCCCTGCCACCTGCAACTTTGCTTTTTCTGGTGACTTTAATATGGTTGAATTTTCTTCTGACAAGGATGGCATTTTTCCTTTTTGCTTGACAATTGGTGAACATGAAGCCTGGTATTACATGTGTAATAAATTGGGCCTTTTTATCCCAATATTGGTTGTCATCATCCTGATGGAGTTTGGCGCATGTGGTCTAATTTTAGAGCCTCTTATGACAGAATTCATAAATGGCTTGATTGTGCCATGATTTTGGCTCAATCATTTTCTCTTTTTTTGAAAAACAAGCCTTGTCGATTACTCCTCTTGTTGATGTGACCTTGTCAGATCACTTCCCCATTCAATTTAATATTGTATGGTAGACAGATAAGTCTCGACCCCCCACCACTCAGTTCTTTTTTAATACTTCTATTCCCAGCCATTCCTCCATAGTGGCTCACATTCATCGGGTTTGGAACCTTGAGCCTCGGCCATCACAATCACTTGGCTAGATTCAATGGTAGAATGATGCCATCTGGCGTACGACAAGCTTTCTATGCATTTATGGTAGACATCTTGCCATCTACTGCCATAGATCCAATGATGCCAATACCAAATCTCTTTGTGTTTCCACAGAGGCCTTAGCTCTTGATCCTTTCAATCAAAGCTTGCAACTTCACCTTGCCTAGCTATGTCAGTAGAAGCAAGTTGCAGACGATTATGTTGCCAGAGGTGCTCAGATCAAATCTCGGTCACACTGGTTAATGGTCGTAGATCAAGCCTCTAAATAATTTGTTGCTTCTCTCCACACCTGTCACACCAATGTGGGCATAACCAAGACTAAAGAAGGTCAATCCCTCCTCACAGAGCTTCCTGGTATTCTGTAGGCCTTTGTTCATCATTACGAACAAGTTTTTGCCACTCAGGGATCTTCTCCTACCAGCAATCAAGCTCTTGATGATTGCATTGTTGTTGTGCCTCAATGTGTTTCACCTTCCCAATGAGCTCTCTATGATCAGCTTCTTACCCTGCAGGATCTTGGTGAATTTGTCTTTGCTATGGTTGATGATAAAGCCCCAGGTTGTGATGGCTTCCCCTATGAGTTTTATAAAACACTCTGGGATGTCATTGGTCCTGATTTACATTATCAACAAAGGAAACATTAAATTCATTCCCAAGTCTAGGGATCCTATGGATATTTGCAACTGGTAGCCTATTACTTTCCTCAATGTCTCATATAATATCATCACCAAGGCACTGGCTCTCAAGATCCATCACATCTTGCCTCAAATTATTCAGCCAGAGCAAACTGGCTTTACCAAATCAAGATTTATTCTTGATAATATCATAGTGGTTTGGGAAAGTATAGAATGGGCTCGTAAGTCTCAATAGAAAACCCTTTTCCTTAAAATTAATTTTTCTAAAGATTATGACTGCATTGAATGGCCTTTTATTATTGCTATGCTTCACTCTCTTGGTTTTGGCCCCAAATTTCTTCAATCTGTGTAAATGCTTTTTCGGGATGCATCTTCTTGCATCACCATTAATGGCAGACAATATTCTACCTTTGTGCTCTTCATATCCATTTGGTAAGGTTGTTCTTTAGCTCTTGCCTTGTATGTTCTAGCAGCTGAAGGCTTTGGCTTTTTGTTAGCTCATTCCATTTCTCTTGGACATGTTTGTGGGATTGCTTTACCTGATTCTACCCAACAATTGGTTAATGACTATTTTTTTGATGATTCCTTTCTCACTCTTGAAGAGGATGAAGAAAATATCAAGGCATCCCTACAGTGTTTAGACATTTTTCGTCTGGCCTTTGGTTTAGCCATACAAGGGCATAAAACCTTGTGTTAGAGAGACAATCTTCCCTTCCCGATCTGCCTTGGTTTTATCAGTTTGGATGGTCCAAGATTCAACATGGGGAAATTTTTCATTTCCTTGGTATTCCTTTTTCTTTCCAATACTCTTCTACTAAACTATGGAATGTTGTGTTAGCTAAAATTGAGAAGAAGCTTACCTATTGGATTACCAAGCTTCTCTCTCTCTCTGGGAAGTTTCATATTTTCTCCAAGGTCATGGTTGCTACGCATGTCAACTACTCTTGTTGTTGGGCTCCTTCAAAAACCTCCTACAAGAAGCTCGAGAAATTGCTGAGGGATTTTCTTTGGGCCTCTGGCGCTAATCACCATGGATTTCATAGAGTTGCCTAGGATTTTTGTTGTCTCCCTAAGGCCTCTAGTGGGCTTCGCTTACTCGACACTCAGAAACAAGGCCTGGCCCTTTGTGCAAAGTGGATTTTGCGATGTCTCACAGGTGATGAGGCCTGGAAAATTCTCCTTTGACATTGCATTTCTTCTAGGTACCCCTTGCACAATCCGGCTTGGAAGGGGATTGGGTTTCAAACCCTTCTAGTTATGAAGTACCCTATTCAAATCCAAGGTACGTTTGTTGTCAAAAGTATTTGGAGAGCCTAGGAAGCTGTCAAGCCTTGGCTTTTCTGGGTTTCCAATGGCTTCCATGATGGGCTTTCTTTCAATCAGTAGAACATTTGGTGGTTCCCTCTTTTTTCTCAATAAGGGCTTCCTCTAGTCAAAATCTAGTGGATAATTTCTCTTCATTTTTAGAAACATGGCATTCAAACGCCCAAGGATTTGTTTTCTAGAGCCACCATGAGTCTCCACTCTTAGGATGATCTCCAGGTTTAGTTTTGGCTCACTCCTCCAGATCATCAGACTTTTGACTTGCTTATCTTTTCTATTCCATCACATCTCCTACATAAACTTGTAATTCAGTCAGTTAAAACCTAGTGGAAAGATTGGAAATGGTATCCTGATATGTCATTTACCAACTACAAACCCAAGCTTGGGTACTCTTGGTGTGTGCTTCACTTTCCTATGATTTATTCTCTCAATCATCGTTGGCATCTTTCTTCTTCCCAGAAGGCCTGGAGTTGGCATTTCCACACTATTTGGGATGTTATTACTAAACCCAAAATTGCTCATTTTACTTGGTGTCTGCTTTATCAGGGTTTTCCTTTGGGATCTCGGCTCTAGCACTTGGGTGTGCCTGATCCCAAATGCCCATTTTGTGGGCATTCTAAAACCATTATGCATATTTTTTGGTTTTGTCGACAGGCCCATGGCTCTCCTTTGTGATTCACCCAGAATGCCTTCCTAGTATACCTAGATTTGGCATACTTTCAGGATGGATATTTTTTTTCCCTATGGAAAGATCATAATGTTGTTATTTTTACTCACAGCTTTCTAGATGTCAATATTTCTCTTTATGCTAAGACATGTTTATGTAATAATGTCATGATGCAGATTCAAGTACGAGCTGACAAGGTGTCCCTTGAGGTCTCCCACTTGCAAGAGTTGCTATAGTATTGGGGTAATGCCCCATGTACTGTGGCTCAGGTGCCACCGAATTCCCTCTCAACTGACCACACGCCACCCCAGGGCCGGTGTCATAGCTGGAGTTCCTCAGCTAGGCGCTCCAGAACCCTGCACTCTTGGCATTGCCACTCTACCTCTCCTCTTGTTAGGAGGGCCTTAGTTGTTGGATGGCTGCCTCTGCTTTTTTCTACTACTGCTCGGTCACTGGCCAATATTCATGTGTGGCCTTCTGCCACTTCTAATAAAATCCCCCGCTTGTCTCTTGCTATCTCTCCTAGGTAGGAGGAAGGAGAAATAGAGAATGAAGAAAAATATATAGATGATGCGTGGTTACTTCCCGACCAGACCCCTGGGCCCAATGTTTGGGGTAATCCTAATGATAAAGATCCTCCTCCCTCTTCTGCTACTGCTCTTGCAGCTTGAGGGCTTTCTTTATAATCTTTTTTGGTGAATATTTGTAGAATTCTGGCGTGATGCCGAGTGAGTCTTTGCGGGGTGATTTTTTATCCCCCTGTCCTTTCTTGTGAATATTGTACTCTTTTTTTATATTAATAGAAAAGGTATTTATTCATCAAAAAAAGTAGCTCCATAGTGTATCTTTCAAACCATCCATCCTGGCATCGAACCGTCTGCTCCATTGGCTCTGATTGGCCAGGTAAATGCCAGTGCCAAAAACCTCGTTGTGCCCACAGAGTCACTGGAATGCTCGTGACTACACTCGACCCAAGTGTCCCCAAGGTGCACTAAGCATGATTGGAAAGCAATCTTTCAAGGCTCATATCTCAGACCTCGTGAGAGGTATCGATAAAAAATTAGGAGCTACGAGATTGTGTTGTCAAGGTCTACAACAACCTCTCTCAGTTTTGGGGGATTCCACTTTGTTTTAATTTGGCAAGGCAATCTTAGTCAATGCCAAAAGTTGTAGTGAGGGTCAGTTGATAGTAGCTTCATAGTGTATCTTTCAAACCATCCATCCTGGCATCAAACCGTCTGCTCCATCAGCTTTGGTTGGTTGGGTAAATGTCAATGACAACCTTATTTTTTCCATGGAGTCACTGGAACACTCAGGACCACACTCGAACCAAGTGTCCCCAAAGTGCACTAAGCACGATTGGGAAGAAATCTTCCAAGGCTCGTATCTCAGACCTCATGAGAGGTATCAACAAACTATTAGGGACTATAGGATCATGTTTCCAAGGTCTACAAAAACCTCTCTTCATTTTGGGCGATTCGACTTCATTTGAATTTGGCAAGGCAATCTCATTTGATGCCAAAACTTGCAGTGAGGGTCAATTGATAGTAGCTCCATAGTGTATCTTTCAAACCGTCTATCCTGGCATCAAACCATCTGCTCCATCAGCTCTGGTTGGCTGGGTAATGCTAGTGACAACCTTGTTCTTCTCATGGATTCACTGCAATGCTCGCAACCTCGCTCAACCCAAGTGTCCCCAAGGTGCACTAAGCATGATTGGGTAGCAATCTTCCAAGGATTGTATCTCAGTCCTCGTGAGAGGTATCGATAAATTGTCATGGGCTGCAGGATCGTGTTTCCAAGGTCTACAACAACCTCTCTCAGTTTTGGGTGATTCAAATTCATTTTAATTTGTCAAGGCAATCTTAGTCGATGCCAAAACTTGCAGTGAGGGTCTTTGAAACTGTCATACCATTTTCTGCCCTTTATCTGTTTCTTGGTCTCAATGATTCTTTTCACAAACCTACCCCAAACTTTTTGTACATTGTGACTCCATGAAAGAATATCTCTAAATTTCTTATAGCATACATCCGTTCATTGTTCCTTGTGACAATGAAACTTCATTTTTCTCTCTTCTAATCTCTGTCATGACAGTCCTCTATTTTTTTAGCATTGCAAACCATCATCCTTCATTGTTCAGATTCCCAAGACCCTTTTCATATTACTACATTGTAACAATACACTGCTATGCCATTGTTTTGTGCTCTATTTCCTTAAATCATGTATTTGACCACAATCATTCTCTTCATATTTGATTGGTCTAATTTGATATTTCATGACAAAAACATCTTATATGCTCTATTCTTGGTCTTTGCATATGGAAACAGTCATTAAACTCTACATTTCTCCCTACAAATAGATCGCTTGTCATTGGTTCCTTTATAAATCATTGTGCATTCATACATCTTTTCAAAAATAGTCAGGGCAATACTTGAACCAATACATGTTATCAAAATTGTGAGCTATTTTTCCTCCTATGGCTCTTATAACTCAATTATCATAGTGTTTTTGTTCATACCACAATTATGTCCATAAAGCTCTATAGAAACATGGAAATGATTCTTTGGTACTCTATGAAAAAATAGAGGCAAAATTAGAGCAAGGTTGACCTGAAAGAATTAGATCTTCTACTCACAAATATTTTCTAGTTCCTTCCCTTTGGATTTTCATCATTAATGTTTGTTGTTTATGCATAACGATATTTGTCTTTTGTGAAAGTATGATACTTGTTTTTAGTAAGAACTATTTTTAGTAAGATCTATTTTCACCCAATGTATGATATAACTATAGTGTCCATATTTTATGAATTCTTTTCTTAAAGAACATATTTATTAAACTTTACATATGAGTAGAAAGAAGGCAATGTCTATTTAGGGATAATTGAGGAGGCATTGTTCCTTGTTTGTAGTTTACAGTTGTGTGGCATGTTGAAGCTTGTGTGCAAAGATAAAATGTGCTTAGATCATTGAATATTTCAAAAAACTAAATAGATTTTATAGTTTGAAGATTAAATCTTGATATCAAAATTCATCTGGTATTATTATAACTCAAAGTCTATATGCCATTGGATTGGCCATGAGATTTTTATAATTTGGATCCATACACTTGAAAAGTAAAGTGTGGTATTTTGGCTTAGAATAAGAGATTTTTAAGGCTTCTTTGAGGAGTGAAAACCATGAGTTTCATGTGGGTTTAATAGTGAAAACCAATGAGTTCCAATTCAATAAAAAAATCACTATTATTAAAGTGGGTTGGGTCTAGAAGTTGATGCATTATTGAAGTAAGGATTTGGCTATTGTTACAAAACAAAGGAGAATTTGAGTGATCTCAGTAATTTATTGCATCTATTATAACAAATTCAAACAAATTGACATATAACTTCACCAATATATAATTTAAATCATAATGATAATCAAATATAACTTCAAAATATAACTTTAAGATATAACAATCATAATCATATTCAAGATATAACTTAACCATTCAATTCCATAAACATGAATAATACATGTGTATACAAAAGATGACACAAATATAACATAAAAATGAAAATGTTCTATATATAGAAAGTATCAAAAGTATCTCCATATACAAATATGGCACATGCCATTTCAAAATGTCTACAATATAATTGTTTCAAGGTGTACAATGTGGCATATATGTCATCTCAAAATGTGCCAAGTGGCATCTCTAAATAACCACAACTAAAACTGCATCCTATGTCATAGGGGGGTCATCAAAATGTAGCCTCTTTGCAGAAATATATGGCTATGATTGATCCTGCATCAAAAAAGAGTTCAAACCCAAGTTAGATTGCTTAGTTTATATGATTTTTAGATATATATAATCATAATTCAAACACTAATTTAATTATAAATTATAACTGAATACAAACATATGTACCTGGCCTCTCGGTTTCCTACCATGATCAAGTCTCCTAACATAAGCCCTTGGTAGTGAAGGGACAATGCCACCAATACCAACTCAGACCTATAAATATATATTTGCAATAATGAGACTAGTAGAGTGGTGCAGGGGCCCAAGGTACAACATAGAGTAATAAATTTACAAAATAGGATGATAGTGTAATACAATTACAAATTTATTGAACTAAAATTAAAACTTATGTCCACTGATCTCATCTCTAGAATAGTGGGTTGGGTCAACAAAGATATGAAAGATTCTCGTGGGGCCTCCCTCACACTAGGAGTAACCTATGAGAGTCAAAAATATAGTCAATTCTATATAAATGTAATTCATTATAACAACCCTAATTACAAAATATAAATAACAACATATAAATCTATGTACAATCGGGCTATCACTCTGAATCGAGATGCCTGTCATCCTAGGCTCCCGAACCTGTGTCAGGACATCGTCAAGAGACACACCCTATATAATAAAGTTCATGTAAAATATTTATTACTACACACAAGTGGCATACATATGCATGGATAATTAATCTTAAACACTTAATTACCTTTCCTTTGTTGACACATGAAGAAGGAACCCCCTTGTGCCCCCCACTGACATCAACTGATACCTACAAGAGTACAATAAAATTAAAATATATTAGTAAATGTATGATTTGTATTTCTCTAATTGATAGAGATTTAAGCATGTACACCAAATGATTTAAAAAAACTAATGGGTACATAATTTACAATATACCATATAGGTGTCAAGGCCAAATGAAATGGTCAAAATTTTGGAGTCATCCACCTATCTCAACTCCTCCTCTGTCATCGCCTGAACATAAATGAACCAAATATAAATATATAAGTGTATGCAGTCATTAAAACTAATCTAAATAAATAAATTATTTTTAAATTAAATAGGTCATGTGACAAATTTATTTAAATAATGTTTACTCTTACCGTATCAACAAGAGTCCATGGCTCTGCATACCCCTCCTCATCACTCTCATGAGACGTAGATGCTCCATGAGGTGTTGCAGCCTCTATAGCTGCATCTCCTGTATCCTCCTCATCAATAACGTACTGATATGTATCAGGAACAGTAAGTGGTATGAGGCATAAATTCTTGCACATAATGCAAGTATGGGGGACACAAACATGTGAACTACTGCTAGATGTCAAAGCGCCAACATCATCCACACCAGGAGGCAACAATGACCTGGTCTGGGCAATTAACTGATCAATCAACATGTGAATGGACCTAATACTCTGTGAGGTATCCTCTACAATGATATCAGGATGCTGCACAGGAGGGGGGGAGTAAGACATCAGTGGGGGGACAAAGGTAGTGGCCATTTTGCGCTAAGAAAATGGCCTAGTCTGAGGAGCTCCTCCGCCTACGCCGATGTTGGGTCTCATGCTCCAATAATTTACATTGTGACCAAGCACA
Organism: Thuja plicata; assembly: GCA_018584345.1. Taxonomy (NCBI): domain Eukaryota; kingdom Viridiplantae; phylum Streptophyta; class Pinopsida; order Cupressales; family Cupressaceae; genus Thuja; species Thuja plicata. The sequence goes on along the minus strand of MU216802.1, from coordinate 258,245 downwards.
AACTCAGCATACAATTTTTTTATAAAATATAAAGGGAGCTCCAAATTTTTGTGGGGTAGTTTATCAAAAACCATCCACCAGTGATATATCGGCTTTAGTTATATTAAGGACCACAATCCCATCATGGTCAAGCTCGTCATCAAATCGGGCATGCATATCATCACACCAATGAAGAGAAGCATTATGTTTCTATGTAAGTGTGTCAATATTTTCAACAATAGTATTTAGGGTAGCAAGCATGGGACATAATGTAGGTATATTTTGATGTGTTTTGGAAGCCCTGTATAGTGTTCAAATTGCCTTGTATCAAATCCTCTAAAGATCAAGGGTTTTGAAGTTGTTCTGGATTGTTTTGGGGATCATTTTTTTGTGGGGGAGGGTTATTTTATTCATTGTTGCCACCCATTCTTGATTAAATAAAAAATACATATAAATTTCAAATTGATTTCATATATTATTAAAAAAAATAATAGAAAACCCTATTTCAACCAAAAAAACTTCATTTCACATCAAAATGAAAGAAATATGTCAAAATATATAAAGAATTCACTTACCGTATATGCCGCAAAGATGAATTTTATGTTGGAGAAATCTGGTACCCAAAAAAATCATGTACGAGATAAACCTAGCCATTTTCAATCCGTGGGCAATGAAAGAAATAAGAAAAATGACTCACAGGTTTTGATTTATGCCACAGGTTTTGGGTACCCAAAAAAATTAGGTACCCAATTAGGCTTGTGCTTTGGTGTCAGGTTTTCCCAGGTGTACTAACACCCAGGCCTACTAAAAATTTAACAAACATTTTCATACGCTTTTGGACAAGTGAAAAGTGGATTTTTTTCACATCGCCACTTTTTGGCCCCTCGTCTTCTTGCACATACCCTTATGGAGATGCAGACCTATTTGGCCCCCACTATTGATGTTATGTAAAAACATGTGAGAAACAAAGAGAACACACTTAGTCTACCAGTGGTGAGTAATTTGAGTGATTTGGAAGGGTTAGCATCGGTTATTCATGGGAAATTTTTTTTTATAGAGCGTTTACAAGAGTCATGGTCGAAGGCATTGGAGACTATAAAGAAAATCTTCAAGGATGTCATTGACAAATGTAATTATAATATATGGTTCTCTATCATTGTTGACAAAAAGGGGGAGAATGTGTAGAGAAAAATGTCTAGAGAATGAGTGGAGAGGATGTATAGAGAAAGGGGAAGTATAACTATTACATAATTATGCAAATCAAAAGTTTTTCCCATCAATGCCAAAGGGGGAGATTGTTGGCATTATGGTAGTCTTGGAGGAGATATGAAGAATGATCATGAGTTGAGGAATAATTTGTTTTCATTAATGGAAATGTACTCAGTTATCATGATTGCAATGACTGGTAAGAAATTTTCATGATCGGTAAAGGGAAGATCAACTATGTATGTTAACTAGTGTCCAGGAAGAACAATTTCAGACACAGAATGAGGTCGCACTTAAGTTAAGGAAAGATTAAAGTATTGTGAACATAGATATATTTTGTATATGGTAAGTGGGATCCATGATTCCAACCACAACAGTTTATAACAAGTTTTGAATGAGAACGCAATTTACTTATCTGGTCACCGATCAAAGTTTCATATTAATTTGATTAAGGCGTTGGATCTGAGGCCGACATATTAGTTTTGATTATTGGTAATAATTTTGAGGATGACATATTGGATGTTGGTAATGCTGATTTCAAGGAGGTTGGCTAATATTTTGAGCTGACTTTGGTGGAAAGTTCTAGCTCTTATGTGACGTAATGATAGTCTATATAAGGATCACTAAATCATTTGATTTAGGGTTACGATCATATTTTTTGATTGGGAAATATTGAAATGAAGGAGAAGATATCAGTTTAGTGTTAGAAAGGAAAGGAGCATAAAGGATCTGATAAGAAATTAGTGCCATTCTACAGATCAACATTTTTGTTCCCTAACAGTTAAAGAAGGTCAAATCCCTTAACTGGGTGAACTTTACTAGGGTAACTTCTGTTAATGTTTGTAGCTTCAGTCATATGATCATTAGAATATATATAATACATTTTGACTAATAGTAATATAATATAAATGTTATATTATTATTTATCATATGAAATTTAACATTTAATATTAAATTATTAAATTATTCTTAATTAATAATTGATTGATGAAACATTATAAGATTGATTAAATTATAATTAATGGGAAGAGGCATGTCCTTTCTTATAAATAATAATGAATAGACATGTCCCATGAAGGGAAATGTCTCTCCTATCCTCATTCCCAATATAAATGAAAGAGAGATTGTTGCGTTTGGAAGGCACATACAACATAGAGTGTTATTACATTTGCAGCTATCCTAAAAACTTAACAACTTCTTTATTAAGGTTTGAAATCCTCTAGCAAGGTAGATCATAGATGATCTTTTTGTACTCCTAATAGTGTACTAGTCACTCCTAATAGGGTGAACCCTCATAAAGGATATTTGTAGCTCCTAACAGGGCAAACTCATTTACTGTAGTATTGGGCTTGTGGGTGTCATCCCCACCGTGGTTATTTTTCCCTCTTACAAGGGTTTCCACAATAAAATATATGTGTTATGTGTGTTGAGATTGTGTATGCTTGATATTGTTAAATATTATTTGTTTACTTCAATTATATGCTTTTTTGTTTAAAAGTTAATAGTGCAATTACTTAGATCGGTGGTTGAACTTATTCATTACCAGTTTCTATTGATTCACCCCCCTCTCAGTCATAAGATTTCCAACAATTGGTATCAGAGAATTGGTCCTCTTGATATTAAGCTTAATCGCTTGAGGAAAAGATCCCTATAATTCAACATGGATAGATACAAGTATGAAAAGTATCTTGAGGATGCAAGCAAAGTTATTAATGAACTGAAGGAAAAGATGAGGCATTCCCTTGCTAAGAGAAGAGAGCTTTCTAAGAAATTGAATGAAGGTCAAGACTACATTGAACAATTGTGTGAAGGTAGTTTTTCTGAAGAATCTGAAGAAGTGCTTGCAAATCTAATGGATAAAAATAGTGTGTTGAGCGTTGTTTTTACACAAGTCAATTGCTAGGATCTCGAGAGTCGAGATTCAATTTCCTCTCTTGAATGAATAAAAAAATTATTCCCAAGGTTCTCTATGGTTGTGGTACAACCTTCTTGGTAACTCAGTTGAAGATAAATGTGAATGTTCACAAGGAGGCATTTGCTGGTACTTTCAAGACATCAAATTGTAAAACAACTTTAGTACCTTTTGTAATTTTTTTATTTATCAAAGATTGTAATTTCACTAATTATGCAAATTTATGTTTAAACTAAAGACAATTCCAATTGCTTTCAAATTTATGATAGAAATTTAAAGGAGTAGGGTAACAAGAATAAAGTAAATTGCTGAAAATGAAATCTTAACGGACATAAACCATTGTTGATCCTCCCTTGTGAATAGAATGACAGACAGATTTGGAACAAATGCACTAGATATAAATCAGAAAATGTCACAATTATATACCCAATGGATGCAATCGTTTGGAGAGAAAACGTATTCACTCGTGCAAGATTTTTAAAATCTATCAAATTTTAAAGCCACCAAGACGTGCACACACATGAGATGGATTCATCATTGAGCCCAAAAGATGATCTTTCCCATACATTCGTCATAGTAAGGTAGATAAACAACAACAAACTCCAATTTAAAGAATCACAGATTCGAGGAAAAAGAAACACAGTTGGCTCTTTGAAAAAGAATGAATAAGAAAACACAAATTCATCAGTTTCCCATAGATAACAGAAAATATCACACCATGAATGAAGCACCAATTGTATATCTTTATTGCATCATGAATCTGACCCTATTACATTACTTTTGATTACAATATATAGAGTTATGATATACAAGATCTGAATGCCAAAACTAGGGCATCAGAGACTCTAAAAACAAGGAAAACAAACTAAAACTAAAGCTTTGCCAAAGAAATCTATTGCTAAACTGATACTAAACTAGTTGCATGGATCTTTAATCCATTTACAATTAGTTTTCCCATGAAAAATGACCTTCATCAAACTCACTAAGAAAGAAGAAAGAGAGGAATTGGAGTTCCCTTGTTTACAACTGGAGTCTTCTTCTTAATCTCTGAGTTCTCCCTTCAAATCTTCATTTGTGGTTCTCTTCGAGGTGGGAACTTATAGAGGACCCTTAATCCTTGGAAAACAAATGTTAGGATTAACTAGATAGAAATCTAACAATTACTTGCAGAAATATAACCAATATCAGAAAAAATAAGACCAACAGAAGAGAACACAATACACAAAGATTTAATGTGGTTCACCCAATCCCTAGGCTACGTCCACTAAATAGAAAGTCCAATATTTCTATTATCCAATGATTACAATACACAATCCCTTACATCTCAATACCCTCATAAGAAGCAAAAACATTACATTACATAAAACCCTAACCCTAAGCCAATTTATACAATCTTTATGCCACTTTTGGGTTACAACATGTCAGCCCACAAATTAAGGCATTGTAGAAAGTGTAAAACACTTTCCTATTACCTAATCAATCACCACAATATAACAACAAACTCCATTTATGCATCCATCTGATCTAAAGTTCTAATTTCATTCAAAAAAGTGATCTCGTTGGAATGGCCCAGAAATTCGGACCCCGACCTTTGCCCCAAAATTTTCCAATTGTAAATCCGACTAAGTGTGAAACCAAAACTTGAGACCCCAAAAATTTTGGCCTTTTGGAGGCCGAAAGGTCAATAAACTAGCCTTTGGAAAAATGGCTAAGTATGGAAAACTTTTCATCTCTCAAAAATAGCTAAGTCTGGATTTGAGAAGTTAGTATGGGAACACCTCTAGATGAGAATCTTGTAGCCTCTGCACTATTTCCTGTACTTCCTCATAGTTTATTTCTCTCCTCTTTACTTTGTTAATTTGTTGTTCTTGCTTCTCTCTAAAAATGGTCAATTCTGAATCGAAGAACTTGATCTCTTCTTCGTGCTCGGACATCCTTTGCCTATCTTCCTTTGAAAATAAAATTTGGAGTAGACCTTCTTTGGTGTTAACACCTATTAGAATATATTTGAATTGTTGTATCACCTCTTTGGCTGGGTGCAGGATTTTCTTCTCTTGATCTCGGTATATCTCTAAGTCAATACATGTGAAGAAGTTCTCTATTTCTTCTACCCATTCCATAATTTCCTTATGCTTTTGTTGTATGCAGTCTAGGCACTTTTCACAAACCTTAATTGTTTTGGCTATGCTCTTAATCTAGGTGTCAAAGTTGTCTATCTCTTCCCCTTCATATATCTTGACTAGAATTTGGAAGCATTGCTTCTTGATTATCTTTAGGTCCTGGAGGGAAGTTCGCCATTTGGTCAATTCAGAATCTAACCCCTCATCACTCTCCATCATGTTTATCAATTTTTTGGTTTCCACTAGAATAAATCTAAAAGGCCTAAACACTATTTTGATAACCCGTTCTCCAAACTATTCAAAATCATTCTTCCAATCAACACTTGCCTGAATGAAAGAGGGGGTCATACCTATCGGCAAGTCTAGAGTATCTCTCTTCTCTAGTACTGCCTATAATGAGGCCTCTGGGAAACTTGGGTCAATGGGACCCACCATGTTATGAATGAATTTCTTCAGAGCCTCATTTTGCTTTGTCAAGGACTTTATGGTTTCCTCATCTTTGCTCATAAAACCTAGGGCATGTTTGAGCCCTAAAGTTTTCAGGGTCTTACTCCCTTCTTTGGTTGGTTCTCCTAGATCCACCTCTTCAAATGTATAATCCTCTTGGGTGATTTGTGCTTGGGAGGTTCTAGTAGAAGGGACTACCACATGTTCCTTCCAGTAACCCTTGTTGTCTTGAGTGATGTAGCATATGGTTCTCACCGGTATATTAGCCTCTATTTGATGGAAGGCTTGTCCTATGAATGACATATATGTGTCTTCTCCATCTCCTTCATCTGTGTAAGTTATTTTTCATGGCTGAATCTCTTTAGAGAACCAAGTAGGTTTACTAAAGGCAGTAACCAGCTCATATGAGGTGATGTGGAGGATTGAAGCCAAACTTTTTGGAACTGGGGTCACCTCCTCTTATTTATCTAATTCTTCTCCATGTTCACCCTCTTCCCTCCTTTCTTCCTCATTCATTTCTCCTTCATTTATCTCTTCTTCTTTCTCCTCTTCTTCTACTATAGCATCCTATTCACCTTTATCTTGGCCTTCTTCCCAGGAAGAATTGATTGATATTTTTGCATTAGGAATTGTCATGGCTTCTAGTGTGGTTTTGAGGGGAGACACAGCTTCTTTGCTTATCGACACTTGGGGAGTCAGGATAGAGGAAGGAAAAGGAACATATGGTGGTGGAGCTGGCATTTGCATTGTAGGTGGTGGAGTAGAAATAGAAGGAGGTGGAGTTGGTGTGGGAGTTGGGAGAGAAGGTGGTGGAGTCAGAATAGGAGATGGGATAGAGGTTGGTGGAATAAGAATGTGAGGTGGTGGAGTTGGTGTTGAACTCTTTCCTACAATTTTATCCCCTGCTATGCTCTGGGCAGTGCTGACATCTTGAGTTTCTGCCCTTTGGCTAGTGCTAGAGTCCACTCCTGTGATAGGCATGTTCAATGTGGGGTTTGTGAATTGGGACAGAGGTGGAGTAAGGATCACTTGAGGATGGATGGGCGCATGTGCTCCCATGTCAATTCCTACTGTGCATTCAAGTGTATCCTGCCCTTGGTCTGCAAATCCCTATAGGCCTTCAAAATTGGACATGAGGAATTCATCTGAGCCTAGGGTATCCAAAGGATTATCATGCTCTTTTGGAGCCTTTTTCTACTTCCTTGTGATATCCTTTTTCCTTAGAGAGGCTTCCTGAGATATTGTCTTTTTTACTAAGGTCTTCTAGTTTTGGTTCCTCTTGTAGAGTTTCCAATTGTGGAGAGGTAGAAGCTCTCTTTCTTTTATAAGTCATCTTCCCTTCTCCAGTGGTAGGGGATACGGGTTGGAGGTGGAAGGGTCTTCCCCTTGGGTGGCTTGTGATGACCCAATAGGAGGATCTATCTTCCCTATCATCCTAGTTTTTGGGGCCTTGTGCCTAGGGTTGGAGCCATATTCTACTGCATGCTCATGCCCATACACTCTCCCCAGCTTCTGAGGTGGAGCCTTCTTGAATTGGGCACTTTGGGCCTCTCTCCTTGTCTCTTATCTGCCTTCTTGGGTGGATTAATTAGTGCCTTCATGGGTATATGATCCATTTTATAATGCTTTTTGATCCATGCCTTAGTCATTCTGACCACATGCCTTGCTTATAATTTAATGCTCTCATTTTCTTCTTTATCTATCTCTTCATTCATGGTAGGCCTATTGTATATTTTATCAATAGTATATATCAAATCCAACACATTATCTAAATCTTTGCCCCAAACCTTGGGGGTAATATTGATCACTAAGACCACGTGTGTTAGTGTGAGGGACATTCTGTAGTAATCCCTAATTCTTACCTCGTGGTCATCGACACAATTCATCCAATGATCTTCAATTTTGTGGCTCATGGATGTAGAACTTGCCAATTATATGGTTGTATGTGCCTATGGGGTCGAATCAAGCCCGTATGTTTTTATATAGTTGGAGTGGGAACTCATCCCACTCAAAGACCAATGACTTATAGATCTTAATGTCTTGGAGATTGTAGGGGTCTAGGGAAATGGGGAAGTCCCAGCAATGTTTCTTCTTATGCTTGAAATTTTCATATGCATCTGTGAGTTTTCTATCCATTTCTAAGATGATTACCCAATTAGATGGGTACCTGGGTAGCTTCTTGGGGTGTAGGGTAGATCCTACTACTCTGTACATGGAGGTTCTAAAATGTATGTAGTATGCCCCTATGACTCTTATTTTGGAAGCAGCCTCTTCTGGTAGTCTCTTCGCGTAGTCACCCTCCATGGATCTAATGACTACAAAGATAAAGGAATCATTCACTATTCTATAGACTGAGGTATTTTCAGGCGTATATGTCCTTCTTACCAGTTGTGGATAGACAATGAAAGGCCATGCATTTGGTTCACCAAATTTTCCTCGTTTTGTGAGCCCCAGATATTCTACTCATGTTGCGAACAAGTACACTATGTATGAAGTCATTTAGAACTTTGGATTGTGCTTTTCTGCGGTTAGTTTCTCATCCAATTTATCACTTGGGATGGTGGCCCAATAAAATCTTGCCTTGCAGTTCCTTATCTTCTCTATTAATAAGATCATCCAGTTCTTGACTTGGATGGACTAAGATAGTCCATACAGTCAGCTTATTAATGTGACCGCCACTTGGATGGCATCCTTTAAGTATCCCCTTCTGAGGTCTATTTTGTTCTGTTTGTTCTTTGGGAGAGGTTGCTAGAGGTATTCCTGATTTTCAATCTCACAGGCATCTTCAATTTTGTTCATGAACCATCTTAACCCCTTTTCTATAAAGAAGTCATAGAATTTGTCCACGCCATTCTAAAGATAGAAGACATCTTCAATGTCGTATGACCTTAGGTCAAGGACTATCTATCCTTCTGTATTCTTGACCACATTTTCATCCAGTGTGTAGTGGTTTTCTAATGTCATGATAATCTTAGAGGACATGACCTCTACCGGGTGTGTTGCTGCATTGACTAGGCCTAATAAAACCAAGGATGTGCGGTCTTTAGTCCTTCCTGCTAGTTGAGAACACCTTACTAGGAATTAATCCCAGTCCACATTCTCGATGTCTGTATCGGTGATCTCTATATGCTTATTTATGATCTTCGAAGGGGGGTGATTCCCCTTGAACAGGTACTTCATCAGTGATGCTATCCATTTCTTAGGGGGTGAACCCACAATAGTGGGTTACACTATTTTGGAGGAAGCAATTCCTCCTTAAATTCGCAAAGCAGGCGGATTTAGAAAGTAGGGACTTTTGATAGAAATTAATTCCTATTGAAAGTCTATGATTAAGGGAAATTTTGGTCAAGTACTTTAGATAGAAAGTAGTTTTGATAAAAATTACTTTCTATCAAAAGTAGATTCTATCGAAAGTCTCTTATTAGAGGCCATTTGTAGAGCTTGACACAAGTCTAAAGTTTTCATGGCTTCAGGGCTCAAACATAGGGCTCAAAAGGAAGAATAAGGAGACATGCTTTTGCATCGCACAAGTACTCTAAATGAGATTTCTAACAAATATAGATTTGATAATTTTTGAATTAATTAGGCCTATGTTTTTTTACATGCACTGAATGTAGGTTTTTTATCAAATATAAACCTCCAAGTTTGACATTCAATGAAAAATAGTAGAAAAGAGAAAAAAAAATTGAAAAAAAATAGTGCCCTCTGTCTTTGAGTCTACTTTCTATCAAAAAAAAATTGAATTTTGATAAATACACAAGTTATAAGCTATGTAGTCAAGGTATGTCAAAATTACAGTTTACTCAACTTCAAACATTCATAAAATATGCAATACACGGGATAATGTCATCTAACCAATTGCATGCCCTTTGTATGGATGTTACAAAACTAAATTCAAAAGAAACACATTGATATCTATTTTAGAAAAGAATTTATGCTATATGAAGTTAATGTAACTCTTTGAAAATGACATTTTCAGCAACATAGCAGTTTTCGTGAGAGAAAAAAACTATTCACATCAATATATATATATATATATACATATATATAGAAAATCCTAAAAGACTCTAGTTTACTTCATCTTCTTATTTCAAATGTTTTAGTGGAAATATGCATCCGAATCTGAATTGTTTTTTGAAAATGTAGAGTTCAGTGTCCGTTCAAGTAAAAAAGTGTAACCCACTATTGTGGGTTCACCCTAGGCATTCCTGCAAGGAAACATGAAAGTATCAGTATCTTTATTGAAAGAAAACTACTAAAACAGGAAATAAACAAAACTCTAACTAAAAAAATTAGAAGCATATGTCTCTCACGTAGCTAGAAATGAAATTTTGGCTCTTTTTGGACTTTCGAGTTTTCAGACACCAAAGACAAGGTCAGGGTGTGAAAGGAAAAAATTTCAAAGGATGAGGCTATGGAAAATCAAGTACTTTTCAGACTTGCGAAGTGCAAAAACTATGCGTAAATATCAGGGTTTGAAAGCCCAAAATCTAGAAGAGATTCGGGAGGCTGATGAAATGCTTTCGGTCTTTCGGTGTGCGAAAGTCTGAAGAAGGTTTTGGAGTCCAAAATTCTGAAACCTCTAGGAAGAGAGAGAGCTTTTCTTCAGATTTTTCAGCATTTTTAGTAGTTTCAGTTGTCCGAAACACTGAAAAGGCCGAAAGTGTGAACTACACTTGTATTAAAAAACTTTCTTTGGGAGGGGCTATTTTTGGCCTTTCAGAGGCCAAAAACCTATGACTAGGTTGCGACGCTAAAAAACCCTAACCTAAAAAAACCACAAAGAAAAAATATAAAACAATGGAGAGGGACCTAACCAGAAATCCAATGGTGCAAACCCTAGGGACCTAGGAGGGAGTACGATCTGACTAGGCCGAAAAGAGACCCAAACTAACCTAAAACACAAACACAAACTGAAAAGAAGAGAAGATAGAAAATGACCAAGCCCTACCTACAAGGTGCGAGGAGAGGGAGAAAACAAAGAGACATTGAGTGAGAGGAGAGGTAACTAGAAATGAATGGCGAGGAAGAAGAATGAAACATGCGTGAAGAGGCGAGAAGACACAGAAAAGAGCAAAAAAATCAAGTGAGAAAAAAAAGTGACTCGGGCCACTTAAATAGCTTGCAGGGTGATGTCACCTGACTTCGAGGTTTTGAAGGCTGAAACATCAAAAGTCGGGTGGCCTCCTCTCCTTTCAGTGTTTCAGAGGCTGAAACACCGAAAGGCGCAAAGGTTTTATCTTTCAGCCTTTTTGTTGTTTTGAAGGTTGAAACACCAAAAGGGTCAAGCTCGGTCCTTCATCCTTTATGGTGTTTCAAAGGACCTGAGGTCCTCCAAAATGCCGAAAGTGTGAAAGGTCCAAAAAACACCTTTGTTCTCTCAACAAGCCCCTCGAAAACTTAGTTCAAGGAACAAGGAGAGGGGCGGACCAAAAAATCACAAAAAGAAGGGGGGGCCATGGTCAGAGGACCAAAATGGGGTGTGTGTTGTGGACCCACAACATAGTGGACTCAAAAGAGAAGTGGAAAATCTAAAAAGAGAGATTGAAATTCATTCTGTTATGATGGTTCAAGAAATTGAAGGAAGAAGGGTTGCTGAGGATGCCAAGAAAATTGTTGAAAATTCCCTAAAGGCTAAAGATAAAACCCTAATAGAAAATTTGGAGAAACTATTTAGATCGGTAAAAGAGGTTGTTATATTGCAAGAACAAGTTTACATGACACTAATGAAGAAAAAACTAATATCGAAATGGAGAATGAGGGAATAACGAAAAAGAATGGAAAGCTAAAAGAAGAGTTGAAGGCTGCAAATGATTTGCTGGATAAACTCGGAAAGAGTTCTGCTAAACTTGATGAATAACTTGGAAGATAGAGGATGAATGGAGAGAAACAAGGTTTAGGATTTTGAAACTTTGAAGCTGGTGAATCATCTAGTACTAAGGACATCAATATAGAAGGAAAACCAACACCCAAGGTGGAACGTAATACTGGAAAGAGAAGGTATAAACATGTATGTTTTATTTGCAAGAAGGAAGTTCATACTGCTAATGTATGTTGGTTTAAACCTATTGGTCCAAATGTTAGACCTAGAGGTTCTACTTCTTGATTAGGAAATTCTTATGGTAGAAATGATAACTACAATGCTAGATCTAATGAGTTTCATGGATTTTGTTATTATTGCACCAAGTTTGGACATAGATCTAATGAGTGCAATGAGAGAATCAACAATCAGTGGTCATATGCTTACAACAGTCAGAGACCTATTAATCAAGGTAACCGGCTAGATGTTACCTATTCTAATTGTCACAACTATGAATATGTGGCTATGAATTGCAGATTAAGATCAAGTAGAGGCAATGATGGACCCTAGAATCTAATATGTATGGGGTAAAAGCACAATAATCTGTCACCCTTTTATAAAGGAAAAGGATAACAAAATCAAAGTTGTTCAACTTCAATAGTATAAAAGTGACATTTATGTTTGGAATTTGAAGATGATGTAAACTAATAAAATATTTTAAAATGGATGAAGTTTATGATTAATATTTTGAATAAGTTTTGATATGTTTTTTTAATTTTTAAAGAGGATTTTTCAGTTGCAGAAACATACTAAAAATTAGGGGTCTAGTTCCCGCCAAGAAATTATATGTAAATAAACATTTTTTCCCCTAATTTCAAAATATGTTATAGATGACATATATAGCTAGTGCATGAAGAAATAAAAATTGGTTTGTGACCTATATTTTCTCTTTTATAACAATTCAAATTCCAACTCACCTAAAATCGACAGTTTTCATCTCCCGCCATATTTTTCATAACAAATATATCCCAATAAAAAAAAGAAATATATATTCTTGAAGAGGACTCTCTCTTCTAGTGCACCATATGTTTTTCAAATTTATTTAATATGTTTTACTATTTTTTT
>MU216802.1:233246-245606 GCA_018584345.1 Thuja plicata | reverse complement strand
TTTTTTAATTATAATAGACTATGTCTAATTAAAACACTATAAAATCTATAAGAGATATTCTTGACTCTGATCTCTACAAAAGGGTATTTTTGTATTTTTTTTAAAATATCATTAAAAAGACTTAGAGTTATTGCAACGTCACTTTTATGAAATAATTTTATTTCTACAGCAATTGGAATCAAAGTGGTATAAAACATGCATTTAATATACATTTCCAATTGGAAACGTTAAAGCACTTATCTAACTTAACTATAATGAATCTAGCTAGACCATATGTTTGACCAAAATTAATTTTTAGTTAGAAATACTAAAATTTAGCTGTGTTGATAAGTTAGCCTAAAAGGTGACAAATTATTGTGCTTTTACCCTATGGTATGTTATGTCTGTAACAAATTTGGTCAGGTATGTTATGTCTGTAACAAAGTTGGTCATTTTTCTAGATCATTCAGAACAAGAAAGTATACCAAAGGCCAACCTATGAACTATGATGAAAATGCTAAAGGGAAGGAAACTGTTAGTGCTAATTAAGTCAAAAATGATATGAATAATATGGGTGAGGAAAGGATAATTTAATTGATCTGAGTTGACTGAGGACTCCACAAGTTCAGGAAATGTGGACAATCCATCGATGAGCTAAGCACATTATTTTCTTAGGGGGAGCACTTATAGTCAAATCATTTACAAATCCCTTAAATTCATAAGCGGTAAGATTCATATGCATTTTGAGATGTCTATTTGTGATTTAATAATGATTATTGAAGATAAAGTATTTTTGTGCATGTGTATATCAGTTGTTATGTTTACCCGTTATATTCGGTGGAAAACATCTTTTGACCGTTATGTTCAAACAACTACTTTCACAAAGGTTATAAAGATGAGAAAGTAAAATCATTTATCACTTTACATTCTATGAAGATTTAATGAAGAGAATTTGATTACATTCCATAGAAAGAGTTATTTTTATTTGTGTATTGAGATTTTGAGCAAGAAATTCAATTAGTTGTCGAAGAACACCAATCGGTGAAGTTGAGTTATCACTTGTGTTACAAATATCTTTACAAGATTTGTTGTTGCTTCTAATTATTGTCATTATGGATACTCCAGTTCTAGTCGACATCATTGATGAGCCAAGACCCGTATTCAAGTTACACCCGATGAAAGAAAATGAGAATAATCTAATGGTTTCCCTATCTTCGATATCCTATGGTGTATTGTTGACATAAGACATTCATTCTTTCATCCGCTGCAAGTTGGAAGAACTTGGAGTTGACAATATCTACAATGTGTTTCTTATATTGTATAATGACCAAAGATTAAAGGAGGAACATATGCATCTAATGAAAAAAGGTTTCACTTAGGCGGTTGAGATACTTGATGATTTTCATCCAGAATGGATAAGATATGTATTGAGAAGAGTCCATGATTAATTCATTTGGTTGGAAAAACCACACAAGATTACAAAGGAGTTAATCAATAGAGTTACTGTATTTTGTGTGACCGGTGAAGCACCAACTCTACGGACTATTGCTGTAAATTTGTTTACTCGTTTCACCAAATCCAAACAAGATCACCGATCCATGACTATAAATGATATAATAGATAAGGAAGTAAGGTTTTATTTAATGGTGATTGGTTATAGAGTATATCAATCTAGTCAGTTAAATAGTGTACATGGTGGAGCTATTCATGCTACATACATAATGGTAAAGAAAGATGCAAAATATGATCTTTGTGAGATGTTGAGGAGTAAATTCTTTGTGAACGTGGAGAAGATCAAGATAGATAAGAAGAATTCATTGTAGTATGGATCACTCATGGTATGTATGTTCTTTTAATTGTAGAATCATTTTCCTAGAATAGGTCCTATTACTTGGTTAGAGGATAGATCGGTAGTATTGTAGATTAAGCAGTGTATCAAGACTTTAGGAAATTATTTTAATAAATTTATGTGGGGTTACTTTAAAGATGTTCAAGGAAAAATGAACATAAAATATAGAACCCCAATAGGTATTGTTGAAAATCATAAAGATGATATATGTTTTCTAGTAGATATAGATACATGTATGTTGCAAGTAGTACAACCTAGGACATGTTGGATACCAGTCATGGGTTATGAAGTTGATGCTAATTTAGTCACTATTCATACTGATGTTCTATTGTCAAAACCAATTGATACTTCAACACCTAGGTTGGGAACCTATGAAGAGTCATCATTTAAAATTTATAGTCAATTGAGAGCACTGGTAATCCAAAGATAGATTAGGAAACAAGTTGACAATCTAGCCAAAATAAGTGGCATAACACCATAAATGATGATAAAACTTAGAAATAAAATGGAGAGTAAGGAGGTAGGCACATCTGTTGTTGTAGAATTAAATGATATTGAAGTTGAAGTTGAAGAGAATACACCCCAAAGAGTAACTAGGACTTCAGTACTCAAAAAAAAATCTTCATCTACTACTCCTATTTTGACTAAGCAAGAAAAGGAGTCACCTGAGACTATTCAAAAAACTTGCAGATGAAAGAAAGTAATGACATCAAGCTATAAAGAGTCAAAGAGTAAGAAAGGAGGTAAGGAAAAGGCTGAAGAAGAAGAAGTTGACACTGAATCTAAGAAGGAACAAAATGAATTGAGGCCTAGTGGAAAGAAGTCTACTATAGTAGGAAAGCCTACTGATGAAATTGACAAATTTGACAATATTGTAATTCTTGACAGCATTGTTAAAGATAGTAAGGAATATGGAAGAATGACAGAAGTGTGGACTCACTTTGATAAATTTGGCAATAAAGAGAAAAGAAAGATAAACGATGTCATTGTAGAAAGTCTACATACTTTTTGCAAAGCACCGAGTGAACTATTCAAGGCTATACCTCATGAACTGTACAAGACAATTAACAAAAGATGGAGAGAATCTTTGAAGATTGATAGAGTATTGATGGAACATGAACTTGCACATTTGCAACTTTAATTAACTATAGAAGAGATAAAGTTGATGGTTGAAGCAAGGATATAATAATTTAAGACAAAGAACAAAGTTACAAGAATTATCATTGATGAAACTCAATTGGTAAGAGATCAGACATTGGATTTATGGATAAAGTTCTAGTAAAGTCTATGACTGCAGCTAAAGACAAATCGGTAGAAGATAAAGGAAAAGCACAAGAGATAGTAAATGAAGAGATTAATGATGTCATAGATAATTTTATCTTTGATATCCCAGAATAGACATAGAACATTGATATTCAAACTGATATTGAAAAACCTAAAAAGCAGATTGCTAAGGAGGTGAAAAAATAGAAAGGTCATGTACTTAAGGATGATGAAGATATAATAAATTAGTGAAGAGGAAGCTAGATATAACCGGTGAAGGTATCACGATGAAGAAGAGAAAAATAAAGAATTCAACTAGTTCTGAGGAAGAAGATGAAGGAGAACCCAAAGATGAAGAAATGCAAACAACTATTGATATTACTCAGATGAGTCCTAAGGAGTTGTTGAAAATGTCTAATAAGCTTAAGGAGAAAGTAGAAAGGGATAGATTGAAGGGAAATAAAAAGAGGTAATAATACTGAAAGGAGCCAGAAACATCATTAGGAATTTAGTACCTAATGTGGGATATGACAAACAAGATAATCCAATCGATCAACTGGTTATATTAGTCAAGGTTGTTTTTTCTCATACCTGACATGGAGAATGCACCAATAAAGTTGGATATGAAATAATATGAGAAGATAAGAGCTGATAAGTTGAGAGATAATATTTCAGTTGATACAGAGTCACTTACAGTTCAAATTAATAAGGCGGAGGAAGTACTATAGGAGATAGGAAAAATACTTGTAAAAGTTTCTAAGTTTACAAGTTTTACAGAAGACCTAGAGAATAAGAGAGATGGAGCTCAACTGGAGCTTAATAATTTGATTAAAAATTTTGATTCCATTTCTAGTTTAGCATCGTAATTCAATGGTAAAGTCAAACTGATTACTCACACAGTGAGGAAGTTGCAAAGTGAACAAGATAAAATAATTATTACACTTATGGAGATGCAAACCTATTTGACCCCCACTATTGATGTTATAAAAAAGCATGTGAGAAATGCAAAGAACACATTTATTCTACCATTGATGAGTAATTTTACTGATTTGGAAGGATTAGCATTGATTATTCATGGGAAAATTCTTTCTATGGAGTGTTTACAAGAGTCATGGGAGAAGACATTAGAGACTGCAAAGACAAAATTTGAGGATGTCTTTGACAGAATGTAATTTTAATATATGATTTTTTGTCATTGTTGACATAAAGGGGGGGAATGTGTAGAGAAAAATATGTAGAGAATGAGTAGAGAGGATGTATAGAGAAATGGGGAGTATAAGTCTTACATAATTATGCAAATCATACATTTTTGGCATCAATTACAAAGGAGGAGATTATTGGAATTATGGTAGTTTTGGAGTAGATATGAAGAGAGATCATGAGATGAGGCATAATTGGTTGTCATTGATGGAAATGTATTCAGTTATCATGATTGTAGTGACCGGTAAGAATTGTTCATGATCGGTAAAGGGAATATCAACTATGTATGTTGACGCGTGTTCAGGAAGAATAATATCAGACATAGAATGAGGTAGTTATCGATTTAAGGAAATATTAAAGTGGTGTGATCATAGATATAGTTTTCATATGGTAATTGGAATCAATGATTCCAACCGTAACAGTTTATATCAAGTTTTGAATGAATTATGTTTTGAATGAGAAGGAAATTTACCTATCAGATCATCGATCAAAGTTTCATATTAATTTTATTACGGTGGTGAATCTAAAAATGACATACTAGTTTTAATTATTGGTAATACATTTGAGGACGACATATTAGATGTTGGTGATGCTGATTTTGAGGAGGTTGGCTAATCTTTTGAGTTGGTTGTGGTGGAAAGTTCTAGGTCTTGTGATTCCATTTGATTTAGGGTTTCCATTGTATTTTCAGATTGGGTGATCATGAATTGAAGGAGAAGAGATCAGTTTAGTGGACCAAAAAGGAAAGGATCTGATAGACAATCAATGTCATTCTACATATCAACATATCATGTTGTTTCCTAACTGCTGCAGCAGGTCAAATCCCTTAACCAGGTGAAATTTAATAGGGTAACTTCTTTATTGAGCTTTTAAATCCTCTAGCGAGGTAGATCATAGTTGATCTTTTTGTACTCCTAATAGTGTACTAGTCACTCCTAATTGGGTGAACCCTCAAATAGGGTATTTGTAGCTTCTAATAGGGAAAACTCATTTACTGCAGTATTTGGGCTTGTTGGTGTCATCTCCACCATGGTTTTTTTCCTCTTACAAGTGTTTCCATGATAAATATATGTGTTATGTGTGTTGAGATTGTGGATTCTTGATATTTTTAACTGTTATTTATTTTACTGTAGTTATATGTTTTTTTGTTTGGAAGTTAATAGTGTAGTTACTTATATCAGTGGTTGAATTTGTTCATTACCTGTTTGTACTGATTCACCCCCCCTCCCCCTCCCTCTTATTCATAATATTTCTAACACCTTCCTTATGACAATTGAAACACACAAGCTTGTAGGATTTCTTACCAGAATTTCCTTGTGTTACCTTCAGTGGAGACTTTCCCTCATGCTTTATTTCCTTTGTTCTATAAGATTCACCAACTTCAAAAGTAATATTACCAATGTATCCAAGGCCTATGGTCTCTTTTCTCCTTCTTTGATTCCTTATCTTCTCATCATTAGCCTTCTTCAATTCTTCTTTCAGTTTCTCAAACTCATTTCTTAGATTCTCATTTTGTCTTAAGGCTTCTTGATTCCCTTCAATAGTCTCTTGTAGACATTCATTTATCTCATGTAAATATCCATGCAATGTACCAAACTCTTATTCATATTTTAAAATCTCATCTACTTTATCTTTTAGGGCTTCTTCTTCATATGTCTTTGTTTCATCTGCTACCTTCCTTGCTTCCATTTCTTCACCCAACCTGATTGAAAAAAGTTACAGTTCTCTCTTGATGTTCTTCCTGTCCTTATGCATCTGCCCATTCTCTTGTGACAACTCTTCCAAGGCTTCTTCAAATTCATCAAATCCACTTTGTTGAAATAGTTTCTCAATCTATTCTTGACTCTTAGTTAGTTTCTCAACAAGCTCTTGACTGCTTCAATTTTTTCTTCGATTCCTCAATGAGAAATCCATCTTGTTTGAGTTTCCTCATGTCCTTCAATAAACCCTCCATATTTTCCTTAAGGATCCTCCCTGAGATATTTGGCTTCTTTAAGGGAACAAGGGTTTGATACCAATTGTTAGTCTTTAATGGCACTAAGAAGGGGGGGGGTCTCCTTGAAACTGATGATAACAACCAAGTTTCTACCATAATCCCATATGTCTTCCTAGAATCTAGAATCCTTACCATCACCAACAATTTTCCTGCTTCCTTTACAGATGATACTCTAAAGTGTTAGCAGGCTATTCCAGAAAGGAGACCCTGAGGGATTGTCAACATCATATAGAAAAGAATCAGCAGGTAAATATTGATGATATTTATATTTTATGATATTAGCCCAATCCTTTTCATTTTCAATCAAAAGTCAGCCAAATTTGTCAATCAGGGACTTATTAAACAATCTAATCTTTCTAATAGCTAACCTACCATTCCTCTTAGGAGTACACACTTTTTCCCATTTAACTAAGGTCGGTCTCACATTATCCTAAGTGCCAATCCATAAGAATTTCCTTTGAATTTTCTCAATGTTATCAACAATTGATATAGGGATTTTAAAAAGAGATGGGAAATAAATGGCGATGTTCTGAAGGCAGGCCTTGAGAAGTTGGATCTTGCCAACTTAACTCAGAAGCTTCCTTTCCACCAAACCAACTTTCTCTAGAAGCTTTCAATTAGATTACTTGAATTGGCTGGAGAAGTGAACCTTGTTGACAGGGGCAAGACCAAATAGGAGTCAGGGAGGGAAGTAACATTACAACCCATAATGTTAACAATTTCTTCTTGAATCCTTCTCACCACATTAAATAAATACAACTTGCTCATTTGGAAGTTAATTTTCTTTCCTGAAACCTTAGCATAATTATCCAAAATTTATTTTCATTTCTTCACCTCTGAAATATAAGCCTCACCAACCAAGATTATATCATCAAATTTTTTTTGGTGTGAGTAAGGTTGCAGGTGAGAAGTCAGTTTGATACCTTTCAGAATCTTTGTTTCTCTATTATACTAAATATTTATTCCCAACACCTCAACAAAAAATATTGAAAGATAGGGAGAAAGGGGGTCACCATGTCTCAACCCATGACCAGTAGAGAAAAAATCCTTAGGGGAACTGTTGACCAAAATTAAAAAAAAACTTATTTAAAGTAACATACTTCATTACCATTTTCAGGAAATTTCCGTTTAAAATAGTATCGTTTCAAAGCTTCAAAGAGGAATTGCCATGAGACCTGATCATAAGCATTAGCTATATCAAGTATTAAGATCATACATGCTTTCCTGCTCACCTCCATTGACTGAATAATCTCATTGGTGGTTATAATAACCTCAAGAATATTTCTTCCTTTCACAAATCCTATCTAGTTTTTGGAAATCATTTTTTCAAGAACAAGCTTGATTCTATTCACCATAATATTTGAAAAGATATTATATAGGGTATTAAAAAGACTAATAGATCTATATTCTATCATGTCATTAGCCTCTACCACCTTAGGAATAAGGGCTATGAAAGTAGATTTTATCTTCTTTTGGAGTTTTCTAGCTCTAAATAAATCACATGCAACATTACAGATGTCCTACCCTATAATGTCCCAGAACTCATGAAAGAATGCAAGAGGAAATCCATTAGGTCCAAGATCCTTGTAGGAACCAAAAGAGAAGACACCATCTTTAAATTTTTGGAAATTTATTTGTTTCACTAAGTTCTTGTTATCCTCTTTAGTGATTAAGTAAGGATAATGTCCAACATACCAGTAGGATAATAGAATTGACTATTGGCATTCTTACCTGAGTCAGAAATGATGAAAACATCAATATAAGCTATTTCCTCATCATCTTCAGTTAAGGTACCATCTCAGAGCTGTATTTTCCTTATTCTATTATGACTTCTATGTTTAAAATTAGGTTGGTGGAAGAAATTGTTATTCTTATCCCCTTCTGATAGCCATTGTATTCTTGATTTCTATTTCCAAAACACTTCTTCTCTTTTTTTTAGTCTAATCCCTATTTCTCTCAGGGTCTTCTTCTCCTGACATATTACAACATCTTGTTATCCCTTTTCCTTTTTGCTTTGAATATCCTACATATCCATCTTTACTTGTTTCTTTTCATTAAAATATTACCAAATGAGATTCTATTCCATCCCTTAACCTTTTCTCTAATGACATTTAATTTTTGGATAACTTGAACCATAGAGGAACCTACACAAGGAAGCTTCCACCATTGTTCAACTAGATTTCAAAATTTAGGATGTATCACGTTCATATTATCTCATATCTGGAAGGAAAGGGACCATTTTTTCTTCTTTCATCCAAATCCAAAATCAAAGCATTATGATCTGATCTAGTTTTGGGTTGTGTCATCAAAGTGAATTATGCTAGATTGGTCTAGTTAGAAAAAAGAAAGAACCTATCATGCCTTACTTGAATAAGATAGTTACCCTATCACCTATTGGACCAGGTGAAAATGGAACCTTGAAGATGAATATCAATAAGTTCTACGATCGAGAAGAAATCCCCTAGGTCCACCTTGCTATCAATAAAATCCTCATTTCCTCTAGAATTTTCTAAAGGGTAAAGAGGGGAGTTCAAATCACCCCCTACCATCCATTTTGTTAACTGATTTCCAAGAATAAGGGAAGAAAGATAATCCCATAAGGCTCCCCTTAAAGATCTAACATTTGTGGCATACACTATAATATTGTTAAAATAGAATATTATATTGAGCTTTAATGTCAGTAAAACTATTAATAAGATTTTTTTTGAGATATTTTAGTTCTATATTGGCCAATTAAAATCCTTCTGTTGGTTAAAAAGAAATAAATAATGTTAAATTAAATAATAAAGTTAACTTATAGCTCAAGTTGAGAAGGAAATTGGCTCCATTTTATCTGGAACAAAATATAACATGAAATAGTAGAATATAAGAACATGAACATGTTATGTGAAGCTATAAAAGTGTGTGTGTGTGTGTGTGTGTGTGTGGTTACATATTCAAAAGATTTATAAACGAATAGAACATTATAAAAATCCTATCAATCAATATAATTTGAAATTTTTTAAAAATTATATCATATTATCATTATAATATATAATAAAGATAATGTTAAAAATTAACCGTATATATGATGTATATATGTAGATGGTTATTTTAAAGGGTGGATTCGCTCAAAATTTGGTTCAAACAATCCACTCCATCTCAATTATCACAGTCCCAACCATAGTGAGCCTAAGAATGTAGATCAATCTTACAGTCGACACAAAAGACAACTAAAATATGGAAATACAATGAATCACATAAATTGTAAGTATATAGTTACAAAAAAGATAGTCTTAATGTGGTATCTGGTAATCTTGATCTCCATGGATTCATCTTCAGAAAAACAAAGAAACACATCCACAAAATCCCCACACTCCAAACTATGACCCATTATCCTTCTTTCCACAAGTTCATAGATATAATCCTCTAAAAATACCCATTAAAAATATTGGCAATCTCAACCTCTTTCTTCTTAAGGCCATGCAAATTAAGCCACCTGAATATAGGAATAAAATCTCTATCATTGAAATCACTTAATAGAGAAATCACTTCATCCAAATATTCCTTGAATATATTCTCACCAAGATGAGAATCATAGCATTGAAGGATTCAAATTGTAATAAACTCTTACACTATACTAAAATACGATCTCAAAAATAAAATAAACTCTAATAATACTCAATGTTGTGCAAATATCAGAGACAACAAATTGCAAATATTTAAAAAAAAATGAAATTGGATTGAATTGAATTGACAATGGTCACTGTTGTGCATACATGTAAAAAACAAAGAAATAAAATTAAAAATATTGAATGGTTTTAGACTACAAGAGACTTCTTATGGTAGCGTTCATATATAAAAAACTAAAGACCGATTCCTCCACAATCAAGAAGAGGAGCTAAAAGAAAACTAGTCAACTGTTAGTTCAAACAAATCCATTGAATACATGGAAGTGATATGCATCAAATGCAAGAACAAGATTTATTAAAATTAAAAAAAATAAACTTCTAGATAACCAACTAACTAACAATGGGTCATGCATCTTTAAAATGAACTTTTTTCAAAAAAACTAAGATTTCCTAAAAATAGAAACTCTAATTTATGGTAGAAACAATGGTGTAAGAAAAAAAACACTAAAGTGCACTTGCAATTGATGGTTGAGATAATTGATCCTGCATTTTGTTGTGAAGCCATTCTTAGTGCATGTCTAGTGTGTCTTCAATCTCCCCCTTAATGTCAACCACTTCATGCAATTAAAAACTTGGCAGGGATAACTTTGTCTTAAAGACAACGATCTTCTTATCTCATCAACTCATAATTCTTATAGGTCGGATCTCCTCTTTGTTTGGAAAAATTTTATCATTAATTGTGAGCTTATACAGAAACCCCAATTCCTCTTACTGGACCACTAATCCCATTTACTTTGACCTCCTCCTTTGAGAATGGCTTCACCTCTTGTAGAGGTGGCTTCATTATTTGGAAAACTTGTTCCATTTGGAATCTTCGATCTCCCTTTCTTGAGAGGTTGCTTCACATTTTTGAAGGTGGCATCTACATTAATATCAAAGTTGTCTTCATCTTTTCAACTTGGATGACTTCACCTTTTTGAGGAAATAACACAAAAATGGTTTGTGATCCATGTCTATTTTCTTGGTGGCTTCCCATGCGTTGCTTCTTCTTAGAGCAATGAATTAATTTTTACTAGTTCAGTGCATTTGAAAAGACTACGAATCTTGTCTCTGCAGCTTTCTTTCAATCATCCAAAGGGCTACACTTGCAAACAATAAGATCTTCATAATCTTCCTTTGATTGTGGGTTTGACTTTTTTCTTTTTGTGCAAACACGGTTGACTAGCTCTGGTGCCCAAATGAAGAAAGGAAAAAATTGTTGGAAAGTGACAATGCAAGCAATTGTTATTTTGTCATTCATGTCAAACCTTAACTGGTGAGACTATTGTTATCTATTTCAGTACCATATCTATTGATTGATGAAGAAGATTTAACAATAAGACCAAGTGAATGGTTGAGTTAAGGCAAATAAAAGGGTACTTGATAAGTTGGCACTCTAGCAAAGTAATTAGTTGTTTATCTTTCAAAGACAATTTTCTGGCTGTTTTGTGCCGAGCAAGTCTGGCTTGTGCCGAGAAATTTTGGTTTGTGCCAAACGAAGTTGTTTGTGACGAGCAAGTTTGTTCAGTGCCGCACACCAGTGAAATTGTCGAGTGGAAATAGTGATTGCCGAGCAGATCATAGATGTTGGCCAACTTACAGTATTTGGATTAATGATGAGATTTGAGATCTCTGGCCGACTTAGTTAATTTTATTTTGATACGTAAAGTTAATTAAAGATTGATCCATGTTATATTAATGTATGGGTAACCGTAATTAATGCATGGATTCAAGATTTAATTAGAGACTACTTTGGAGAAGTAAATGTAATGTAATGATGGAATGATCTGTAGGATCTGACCTAACCTAAGATCTATGATCTTGATTAAGCAGTAAAGATTTATCTAACCTAGACAGAGAGGTACATATGTTAACCTCAAGGGGTTATTCATTAAAGTTTGGAAGTGGATGTACTGATTGGTGTACATGTGTGTATGCAAGAGGATTCCATAGTTGATTTACTGATTGGCATGACCTAATAGGGAAGGCTAAACACAGGATCAGAAAGTTGCATGTGTGATTACTTGACGGATCTCCAAGAAGATCAGAAGATTGAAATGACAATGTAGGCCATCCAGTAAGTTAGCATCAGAGCTGTAATTGGATCTGAATTTGCAAAGTAAGTTGTATGTATCAGATCACAACTGTTGATTACTTTCTAACCATTGTATCAGTTAAAATCCTTTAACAAGGTCGACCTAATAGTCATTTGTATAAATCCTCTAAGCAAGGTGACATTCAAGTGGAATGTTCTAAGTCCTCTAACAAGGCCACTCCTGACAGGGTGATTAAATATTTTAACCAGGTCACACCTAACAGTGTGTTATTGTAACCTTTAACAGGGTTGGCTCCTCATAGAGCTCACTTCAGAAGAGTGAAACTTGGTAGCATGTTACTGGTGGTTTTTCCCATATTGGGTTTCC
>MU216802.1:200587-217807 GCA_018584345.1 Thuja plicata | reverse complement strand
TTGTAACCTTTAACAGGGTTGGCTCCTCACAGAGCTCACTTCAGAAGAGTGAAACTTGGTAGCATGTTACTGGTGGTTTTTCCCATATTGGGTTTCCACGTTAAATACTTGTGTCAACTTGTGTGAACGCTTATGGTTTGTTTTACTGTTATGTTTCTACAAGCTAATTACATTAAACAATAAACTGCATGATTAAGTTGTTGACATATGCTACTATTGCCGAGTGGATCTGAAATACAGAAAGTTTTATTTGGTACATCTAGACCTGAGGATAACCGATTCACCCCTCCCCTCTCAGTTATTCTAAATTCATTCTAACAAAAACAACATATGAAATTGCTACAAAAATAACATAAATATTTTGATTCCAAAAAACCTTCTTGATCACGAGATCAAGGATCAACTTATATGAAAGATCGGAGATAAACAATTTTATTACAATCTACCTCTTTTATAGAGGTCTTAGACAAATCAATATACAACTAAAAATATAAAAGATGAATCCATATTTATGCATAGTTGTAGTTGTTTATTCCATGCATATTATATTTTTAAAAAAGTATGTCTTCAACTGCAGTTAACAAATTCATTCTATTTTTAGAAGACCTAAATTTTAACTTATAATAAAAGCTCATTTTGCAAACTACACAAGTAGTTCTCCATGCAAAGTCTAAATTTAGTAGTCTTATTTTAAGGCCATGCAAAATCTATGTTTCTCTTCATGAAACAGGTTGAAATTAATTACTCCAACATGTCCAACTAAACTAGCATTATTACCATTGCAAGTCAATAATTTTGAGCTTACGATAATGTGCTAATGTGAATGATTCCCAAATGAATTTAGTGTATATGTTTGCAACATACATTTAAATTGAGTTATTTTCTATTTTTCCTTGTATGTTGTATTTCAGGCATAATGATTAGGAGTTGTGAGAGCAACCCAATCTAGGAATTCCTTTAGATTTCAAAAAGAGACCATAACAAGATCATGAGAGAGATACAAGTAGAATGCACATGTTTACTGTATATATTAATTAAAAAATGAAAGAACAAAGAGAAAACAAACTACAAAAAAAAAATTAGAAGTTTCATTTATGTATAGCCTTTTATATCCAACAATAGCCTTAAATTCACACCACAATAGAAACAAGAAAAAACACAAATGAAATAGGATAAACTTAATTGTAAATAAAAAAACTAACTAATAATAATTCATATTACTTGAAAGTATATTAAGATTGGTTGTTTGACTTAATCTTTAATATGTATATTAATAGTTAATGATCTTTTTATTTAGACTATGATTGATTTATTTTATTTGTATATCAAAATAATTTGTCCTCTATAAAATCTTAAAAGAATTAAAGGTAAGAATCATAATAGTTAGGTGTGTGGAAAAAAGAGGGTGGTATTTCTATAAGAATTTATCACCTGCTAAAATTGCAAGTGCTAGTAAATAAACGAATGTAATTAGAAGATAGACTTTTCTATGTGAAGAGACCCCACCAAAGACAGGTTGCGTTAAAAAGTTTTGAAGAGTTATTTACCATTACAAATTGGCTGTCTCCAACAAAGTTCAGCACTCCTTAACATCTGGAATCCACTAGGAAAACTTGCACTGCAGACTGAATAATATCACTATTGGATACATAAAATTATGAAACACAAAGCAAAACTCAAATAGAACTAGAGCAAGAGCGAATGTATCATGATTTGTTTTTAAAATGAGGAGCGCAAAAGAAAAGCCATCAGCCTAGTGGTGGAGAACTTGTACTCTTGAAAGAGAGGTCACAAGTTCAAATGCCACTGGGGATAGGGAATGTACTTCTCGTTTGTGCTCCACAAGGACTACAAGATAGTCCCATATTGTCAGCCAAACAAGTTTGAAAAATAATGCTTGAAAACGTTTACCTTGTGAACTACCTCTAGATAATCTCATTATTTGTGGGTTTACTTGGGTGATTCTCAAATTGTCAATCTTTTGAATATCTAATCCAGTAAAAGACTGACCTCCCATGAACCACGTGGCATACCTTTTACAGGTATTGCATTATTCCATTATAAGTATTATACGACTCAACCTCCCAAGTATCCCAATTTCTCAGTATTTCCCCGCATTTTTGAGTCTTTCCCTATACGTAACAAATTCCATTATCATGAAAATCTACATCTGTTCAACTATTGACTATGTATTGTACAATCCAATTGATGTGGACAAATTACACTCAAAACACTCGACCACACCATTCTCCACGTACGTCTGATGGAGACGACAATGTGTAGTATTACCGATAACTCAGCTTCAATGTTAGGCAGGTTTGCAGGACAATTGAATCGAAACAATGCAATTTCACCGACAGCTCAGCTTCAATGTTAGGTTATCACATGTACCTAATCATACATAATTTCAATGGTAGTTCAGGTTTAAATGATCTTGGCTGTATAGCAATCTAAAAACGTGGATTATCCTACAGACAATTAGTCCAAGTTATACCTACTTTTGAAAAAATGATTTAACCATATAATCCACAAGTACAAACCTAGTTACATACTCTTGTGAAATAGTATAAATGAGGATCAAACGAATGGTTGTTTACCTTGAGCTCGCAATGGAAATCTTTCAAACAGCATGGATTTCTCTACTAATTGTGCTTATACTCATTGCACTGAAAAATCTGAGAAAAGTGTCAAAAATGGCACCTGGGCCAATCCCTTTACCCGTCATTGGCAATCTTCATTTAATCTCCTCTCTTCCTCACAGATCTCTCGCCATTCTTGCCCACAAATATGGCCCAATTATGACCATCAACTTGGGTTCTAAACCAGCCATTGTATTATCTTCCTCAGATATTGCTAAGCAAGTTCTCAAAACCCATGACAGCATATTTGCAAACCGCCCTATGATTGAAGAGCATGATTACATTCTGAGCCCCTACAAAATTGCATCTTCTGAGTATGGCCCCTACTGGAAACTTCTGCGCAGAGCCTTCATTCAAGAGCTCCTCTCTCCCAAAGGCATGGATTCCTTCAAATCCCTGAGAGCCCAAGAAATGTCTGCCATGATACACTCTATTTTTGAGACTGCAGTCACAAATGCAAAGGGTGGCATGAATTCCTTGGCTGTAGATGTGGGCAAAGAGGTCATTTATTTGACTAGTAATATTGTTTCTAGAATCACTTTTGGGGAGAGATGCTATGAATCTAAGCTGGGTGAGAAGACATTCAAGGAATATTTGGATGAAGTGCTTCCTCTGTTAAGTGGTTTCAATTACAGAGATTTTATTCCTGTGGTAAAGTGGCTTGATTTGCATGGCCTTAAGAAGAGAGAGGCCGAGATTACCAAAATTTTTTATGGGTATTTTGAGAGGATTGTGGATGAACATGTGGAAAGAAGGAAAATGGGCCACAGATTAGAGTTTGAGGATTTTGTGGATGTGCTGATTTCTTTGTCTGAAGATGAATCCATGGAGGTCAAAATTACCAGAGACCACATCAAGACTGTCATTTTTGTATGTACTCGTTTATAAGCTTTGTAGTTCATTTTTGTTTTTCGTTTTTCACTTGCCTTTTTTATGTAATTTATAATTTCTGATTGATCTGCACTCTGGTTAGTTTTTTCATCTTTTGTAGTCCAAACTGGATTGCATGGCTTATAAACAGTTGCTGTAAAACTGTGGAGATGGAGTAGGTCGTTTGAACAATATTTTAATTGAACTCAACTTCTAATTTAACGAGCATGGTCTTGAGGGCTTGAAGTAGAACATATGTATTGTATATATATGTAGATGTAAAAGTTAATGATTTTTTTTGAAGTAACTTTTTTTTATATATTATAAATCATATAATTATTTTTTTATGTTCTTACATTATTATTTTTATTTCTAAGTGAGAGATTTTATTTTTATTTTATTATATATAATATTATTTAGATTTCATTCTTTTAGTTGTTAAGGGAATTTTTTAAATAGTTAAAGTTTTTTATTTTTTTACATATTCTTTTTTTATTTATTATAATATATACTTTATTGAAATTTATTTTATATTTTACTAATATAATATTTTTTATCAGTAAATATTATATATGTTATTAATAGTTAAAGTAACAGATGTACAATGTATAGTTCTTGACAAGGTTTCAATTAGTTTTATGCAGACCACCAACCAGAACAAAAGGTACCATCTGCAAAACAACCCCCTACCTTGACAGACATCAACCTATCCCTAGATCTAAGAGGACATACATAGAACCTTATTGTACAGATATTTCTTTACAAAATAGATGGACAAGATATACAATATTCAACAACCCAACCCAAAACAAGAGCACAAAATGAAAAACATGAACCACCATTTAGCTTGCTCCATCATGTCACCTATGAAGAAGAACCAACTTTGAGCCTTCTCATTTTCTTGCTACCTATTGGACATCTCGTCGCCCTTTGGGGTTCTCCTTAACTTGTCCCAACTCCCCTTGACAAGCTCAAATATCTCTTATCTACAGGTAGCTTTTATGGCCACTAAAACCCAGGTCCACAGTTGCTTGTCAAACCTCTCTATTGATACATGCATTCCAAATCAACAATGGATATCCTCTAACCGATCCCTCCACTCCTCCTAGATGCACTTCGTCACCAACTAGTGAGTGTCTGAAATAGTGTCCATCTCCAAACACCAATCAAGGAACACAGATGGAATTTCAATGGTAGTCCTATATCTTCCTTTTGCAGTAGGTAGTCATCTCCAAGCATGTTTGAGACTTTGTGGAGGCACTCTGCATCCTCAAAGCCAAAGGTATTCTTCACATGGTCTTGTAAAACCTTGTCCCAAAAGGAAATCATAACCTTATTTTCTTCTTAGTGAGAAGTTCAGCCACATCTTCACTTCTTTGTTGATCACCAAACTACCCCCCAAACTCAAAATTGTCTTTGTTAGCATGGAGATGAAGGAAAGCAATGACTTCCCTCGGTTTCATACCTCCTCACTCATGCCAATAATCAATTATACCCTGAGTAAATGCGGGGGCATTAATGTGTGTACTTGGATAACTAATCAATTTACATCACATCCATTATGTCATCCTGCCCTTTCTTAAGGTTCAAAAAGACTATAGTGACCACTTCATCCTTTGATGTCACCTACATGTTGGACAACCTATTCTCCTCTTTGTTGTCTTCATATGGAATATTGGATACTTTAAAAAAATTTAACATTGATAACACCTTTGAAATCAACTTAAGAAGCTTATCAATCTATCCTCTGATTAGCCTTTCATAATTGTGTCTATAATAATGTGAGAATCTCCTTGTAGATTCCCTTGGGGCATTTCCAATCTTTTCACCATAATGGTCCCCAATAATGTTGTTTTAGCTTTTGCAATGTTATTAGTTCCTATAACTAATTTTTTGTGTGCTCACTCCACTCTTTTTACAATTATTCAAATGAGGATGGATTAAGCCACTAGACCCCTAAACATGCTTACAAATATAATATTATCTATAGAATTATATCATTATTTTAAAATTTGTTTACATTTTAGTTATAAAATATATTATTTATATAATACTATATATATAATTTTTTATTAGTTACCTAATGATTTCTATATTTTTTTCTAAATCTCAAAAATTACAAAAGAAAAATTACAAAGTATCATATTTATAAAGTATATAAAATGAATTGTAAGATTTTAAACAAATATTTAAAAGAATATAAATTAAATTAAATAATATTTAGTCAATTATATAATAATTATTTGAGAAATATTATCTTATTAATTATCTACTACAATTATATTATTATTTAACATTAATAAATATAATTTAAAAAATAGTAAAGTTATATTTAAAAAAAAAAAACTATTAAAATTATTTTGTTTAGATAAATTCTTTAATTTAATTTTTTTATTTTATTTAAGTTTAATAATAGAAAATGATTATTTGCGGAATACTTTATGTAGATTGTATGCATCTATGTTAATTATATTCATTAAAATTATGTTTTTTCCATTGTCAAATGAAAATAAGCATGAAATTCATAAATAATCTGATTTTATATAATCATCAAATTATACTTTTTTATTATTTTTATTATTTTAATATATCAGCTAATATGTTCATGTTATTAAATTCCACCTCTTATTATTATTAATATAGATTAGCCCTTTAATGTAAGTAAAAACCTATAGTTTTTTCTTTTCATTTTGTTTCCATATGTCATACTTTAATTTATTTTGTAGATTACATAGAGTTAATATTTTAGCATCATTAAATCTTATTTGACAATATTCATTATATTTTTTAATAAAACATATTCAAATATAATTACAATATTACAAATTCTTCTTTTTAATAATTAGTGTCCCTGATTCTCTTAAAATTTTCTTTAAATGTGAGACTTCATGGCTATTGAAACATTCAATAATAGCTCCTTAAGGAGGTTTGAAGTTTGATGACAAAAAGAATAATACCCCAACTTAACCATCACAAAGTATCAATACATTAAAAACATATTTTATTTTGTTTATGAATTCTATTTATTTTATATGCTTAAGAGCAATTTAAAATTATTTAATTACTTAATAAACATTTTATTTTTCTTTCAAATTCTTTTCTTTGTATTTATGTATAATTATTTTAGTTAATTTTCTTAAGAAATATTTTATAATTATAATTTTAAAATGTTAAATCTTCAATATTTTTTATTAATACATTTTTATCTAATCACATTCTATTCTTACATGTGTTATAATTACCAAAAAAAAAACATAGTTGACATGTTATATATAATCATTTTTTAAATAAATTTAATAATAATAATTTTATCCAATTTTATTTATAAAAAAGTAGATAATAGTACAAAGAAAAAGGAAGAAAAGATGAGTAATTTTTAATATGCTTTTTGTGCTCCCATGACAAATGTGGAGTAGAATCTAAAGTATAGTTTTAGATGAGGAGATGTTGAACTCTCTTTCTTTTTTAATATTAAGGGTAGCTTTCTCTAATACAAGAATGATAAAAGTGATTTGTATTGGTTTTACATTTTCTATATTTTAGTCTTGTTCTAATATCACAATTTTTTTTGCCCTACATCAAAATATATATATATATATATATTGAAAATAATTTATTAAAAATAAATAAATAATAAATAATTTATTATTTTATTAGATAAAATAGAAATATAATATCATTTCTATACTTTTAATATAATAAAATCTTTCGATAATTTTTATTTAGAAACTAATTGAATTATTTTAAATTAGCACTTCCAAGATATTTATATTTATAAAATACATGCCTGAAAACATTATTCATTATAATTTAACAATTATATTGATCTTTTAGTTTAGAATATCAATAATGATAATATATACACGAACTTATATCAGCTGATAACTCCTAATGCACAGCGTAGTAAAAATAGAATAGAAAAAAATATAAAAACCAATAGCAGTTGCATCATTATCTGTTCAAATTTGCTTATATTGGCTTGGCTCTGTTGATTAATTATATTGAGCTCATTTGTTTATAACTTTGTAAATGATTTCACCAGGACATAGATACCACAGGAAGTACATTGGAATGGGCAATGTGTGAGTTGCTCAGAAATCCTTCAGCCATGGAAAGAGCTCAGCTAGAACTTGATACAGTAGTGGGACACAACCGTATGGTGCAAGAATCTGATCTTCCCCATCTTCAATATTTGCAGTCTGTGGTGAAAGAAACACTTCGCCTTTACCCAACTGGTCCTCTCCTGCTTCCACACCAATCCATGCAGCAATGCACACTTGCAGGATACCAAATCCCACAAAACACTCGAGTCATTATAAATGCATGGGCTATTGGGAGAGACCCAACCGCCTGGGAAGATCCCAATTCCTTCAAACCTGAAAGATTTTTGGGAAACAAAATTGATGTGAAAGGCCAAGATTTTGAGCTGATACCATTTGGTTCAGGTAGAAGGATATGCCCGGGGATTAATTTGGCTTTGTGCATGATTCAGCTGGGACTTGCCCATTTGTTGCACTGCTTTGATTGGAGTCTTCCTGAAGGAGTTACTGCTGAGAATCTGGATATGTCTGAAGCATTTGGAAATACAATGACAAGGGAACTTCATCTTCATGCCATTCCAATTCCCCGCCTTTCATTCGACCTCTTTCAGTCACAACCCTAGCTTTTATGAAGAGCATGGAGTTTTCACAGTTCATATGAATGAATAATAAATGCTGGATGAAAAGAATTGTCAGATTTTTAGTGTCTAGTTTCAGACATAAGTTTGTATTTCTACTGTCTTGTTAGATATTATAGATATGGTAGCGTGATTTATTATTTACAGCTTTGTTGTTTCACCAAGTTCTGTTTGCCCTAAACCAGCAATAAAAATTCAATAATACAAAACTGATTTAGCTGAGGAGGAGTGTAGAGTTATATTGTGCTAACGTATCTTTAGTATTCACCTTCAAACATCCACGTATTCCTCAGTTTCTAGTCCCACCTTTACAGATGCATATATAAATTGTTAAACGATAACGCTTGCTGTCACTTTCAGTGATGTCATCTTGATAAATTCAAATGCAATTGAAATTGAAATCGCTCTTCAATTGTTTACCTAGTTGAAAGCCGCACAAACACCATCAAATCATGATATTCCTTCTCACTTTGAACAGCTGTTAATGAAATGGAAGGAGAACAACGATATCTGTTTTAAATTTTTCCACTGAGGAGTCTCTTAAAGCGGATTTGTTAGTCCTTAATGATCATCACTGTCCTGGAATTTCCTATTACTTTGTTTATTTGCAAATACTATTTGTGGTATAATCTAGTCTCTTTTAACAGCATCGGGTGGTTCACAATCGACTATCGCCTATGTTGAATTGACTATCACTCCATATGCAAGCATCAATAATAATAAAAACCCATATATACCACATCATGATTAGACTTCTTATAAACTAATTATTAACACTTTCACTTTTTAGGAGTGCAATGGTTATGCTAATAGTATTATATATATTAAATGATGTCGATATATTAATGATATGAAAAGTGTATTAATGATATTGATAATATTTTTGTTACACAGTAAAACATAAGATAAAATAAGTGCATCCTTATTCCTGCATTTATATCTTTCTCTCTCACTCCCTTCTTCTTTCTCCCTTCATATCTCTCTCTCATATACACAAACACTCTCTCTCCCTATTTCTATCCCTATTGATCTTTTCACTTTTCCATCTATCTTCCCTCTTTCTATTATTCATATTACTCATCCCCCCCTTCACACCTCTTTCTCCTTATCTCTCCATATATATCCCTATCCCTCTAACTATAATTTCCTAAAAGAAATGCACAACCTAGCCCTTAGAAATAATAGTTCAAATTTGACTCAATCTCATCATTTCTATTTATTATTCTCCATCTTTCTCTAAATATTTGTATATATGTTTATCTCTTCCTTTCCATCTCTCCCTCTCGATCTTCATATCTCTCTATCTTTACCTATCCCTCTACAATCTATAACAATCCATGAAAACACTCTTGGCATGAAAAACAACTAAGGGAAACAAATTTGTTGTCTCATTTTGTTTGGTTTTTACGGTTTCCTTTTTTGCACCTATTAATTCTAATCCCTCTTCAAGTTATAAATCTAAATTTTGTCTCTTGCTCTAAGTTTGAATTTGTTAGTTTTCATTTATTAACTTAGAAAAGAATAGCTACATTGAACTATAAGTGCTTGTGGTAGATATCCCATTTGGACAAGATGTTATTGGATGTTATTTTTCTCATCAATTCTTTAAAAATGAAAAAAACATTCCTCCCAGAAAAAATGCAATGAGGAATATACCACTTTTCAAACAATCTTATGTACTCATAAAAAATATGAAAGGTGTGCATGGTAAAGAGAAAGACATACTTCGATAGTACTGACAACTATGCTAACTGAAATTAGACATTATAAACTAATCCCATAGTCTAATTTCCTGTAATTGTTGGGCATCTATGCTTTCAACTTTAGAAACTATATATATATATATATATTCCTATTTTGCAAGTCTACCTGCTTAGGTTTGCCCAGCAATTTAAGCAAAGCCAAAACATTATATAGATTGTGAAGTGTTTGCCTATCCAAAATCTTAATTAGAACACATTAATAAATTGGTTCATAACATTTTTAGCAATACATCTCAAAATTGAAAAATTTAATTTTCTTAGTTCTTTTTTTGAAACCAATCTCTTTGTATATCAAAGCTAATTATTTATTTCTCTATTTAATTTAAAATATTTATGTAAATTATTAAAGTAAAAGATTTAACTATTAAAGAGTTAACATATATTATTAAAAAACTAAAACTATAAAATAATATAATATAAATCTTATACATAAATTAAATCAAGTTTTAGTTCAAATTAAATTCAAATATTTATTCTATTAAATATATAAAATAAATATAAGATAAATTTCAGTTTCAAAAAAAATTGATGTAAACTAATATAATTTCATGAATACTTTTTTTTATGAAATGGCCTAATCATTTCTATTAAATTATCAACATAAGAGAAAAACACTCCCTTATAGTTAAACATGTCGAGCGAAACCAAAGTAACATATATAAAATTTATACATAAATTTAAAAAAATCATTAGTTTTAGGAAAAATTAAATTGAAATATATATTCTATTAATCACTTTCTTCTTATACTCTATTATTCTATGATTGATCACAAAATATGATTTAAAACATTGATACAAAGATCCTCATACAATCTAATCTAACATACAAAACTTTAAAAATATTTTGTATATTTTATTATTAAAACAATTCTATTTTTCTTACTAATTTAATCTCAATTTGATCAGGTAGAATTTTAAATAGAATTTTAATGTGACATTCGTGTTGAACTGATGTGAACGAGTATTTATTGAGAGAGATTGAGAATGATAATGTATCTTATATTACAATTATAAATATTTTTACAATTTAATTTTTAAAAAATTAAATATATTTAATAGACAAAAAATATATTAAATTGTGTTCTATTTTATAATGACGCGAACATCAAAACAATCCGGTGGAAGTCTTCACAAAAATAAGCCTATCGGCTTAATTAAATTTACAAATTTAGAATCAAAACAACATAAATCTATATTTATGATCTAAGAAAATGAAAATAAATCTAAATTCCTATAAATGAAAAAGTTAAAACATCGATAAGTAGAGTTCAGTGTAGCAAAGTTCCTGTCAAATCTGGGCAGAGCATGTATGGGCCAAATGTTAGCCAAATGGGTATGGCATGATGTTGTCAGTATGTCTGAGATTATATGTAGTTTGAAATCTTTAATAGGATAACCATTCATGTAGAATTAAGTTTACAAAGTGTAATTTATAATGTTCAAATGTGATAAATTGGTAGTAAATTCACCTTGTAAGTTATGGTGTATGCCTCAACAACCAATCTAAAATTCTATGGTTTTTTAATCTAAAAGAAATTCAATACTTGAAGGCAATAAAAGATTTTAGTTTCAGCAGTGGATGATAGTAAAATATCTCTTTGGTAAATTTTGTATGTGTTTTGTTAGAGGTTTTTTTTGTGCATACTCATGTTTTCATTGAATTTGAAGCAAAAGGGCAGCTTAACAGTAGTTGGAATCAAAATCATGTTGAGTTAGATAGTAAGGATTGGAAAGTTAATTTATATTATTTGGGATGAACATTATTTGAATTAAAATATGTCATAAAAGAAATTTTTAAAAAATTCAATAGAAAATTGATGGAAAGAGGTTATAGGCACATGAATCTTTTTCCAATAGAGGTCCTATCTTTATGAATATCCTTGTATATTTCTAAAAGAGTATTGAAGCTGCAACTTGTTCATGCTAGGATTCTGAAACTAGCTCACAACTATCTCTTCTATATTCAGATTAGGAAAGTGCTTAGTAAATGAAACATTGTACTAACAACTACTTTCAAAGTCCCTATATTAATAGAAATCTTAGTTGAAAAGTAGGCATCAAAGTGTTGTAGGAGATGCAGTGGGGTGGTCAAGTTCCTACATTTTTTTGTATATTTGGACAATTTTTTCTACAATGTTGACTGGCCAGCATATACTGTAATATTTTAGTGAATGGTAGAATTGCAACATAATTTCATTAAAAATAATGTACTCAAATTCACTAACGTATAATGCATTAAAACTTCAGTTGAAAGTGAATGTCATCCATTCACAAATTAAATGAAACAATTCTAACCCAAGATGTTGGAAAATACAATGATGTGACATGTTGAATGTCACTGCAAATTAGATAGGCTTGTATTGCCCTCTTGTCAAACCTGCACACCCTCCATGATAATGTTGTAGATGCTCATAGAACGCTTGATAGTGTAGAGTTACATACATCCAAGTGAAATGAAGGGCATGTAACTTAATAACATGAAAATTTGTTTCCTATTTTTGTTGCTGGTTGTTTTTCTACTTTGTCTTAGTTAGTAGGTTGAGTTCATTTTTTGTGAATTTCTTTTCTTCCATCAAAACATGAACATGAATAATAGGATGGTTGAGGTTATCTTATAAAAGGGGCACCAATAGCCAGAATTGATCTATCCATAACAAATATATAAATAGTAAATAGAATGTTATATAAATATAGAATTATGATATATGAGACTATCTTGAGCTTACAGGAGTAGAAGTCGCTACCAAATGTAATGCATCAAATTTTATCTTGGGCTTCTAGATTCCACAATTTAGACCTATAGAGAGCTTGCATTGATATGTTACAAGAGTTGTTGATGCCTCATATGTTTCAAAGGTTAATGACTTATTGGAAGTCAAAACACCTCCAAGGGACCCAATATGGATGGATAGGCATGGCATTTAACATTTTTGGCAATCAATATAACAAATGATGAGAATGATGAGAATAAAATGGCAAAAGGTGGATAATCCATATGGATTTGAAAAATAAAAAAGTATGAGATTATTGTTAGGGAGTTTGCCATAAAACCATTGCAACAAACTGGAATGCACTAAAATGACACCAAGTCTAGATAGAGATAGATGAATTTCTATACACTTGAAGACGCCAACTAAGGCACACGGAAAGGTAAACTGGAGAACACACCTAAAAAAATTGGTGATTATATTGTAAAAGAGACCCAAATATATGAGAATCAGTTACAAAACAAAATGTAAGAAATATCTAAATAAATTACTATAAACTGAAAGATACCTAACAAGAAGGGGTTAGATAATATCAAATTTGAACAATACACAAATGATTTTATTTTAGCAGAAGATGCCCACCATAACAAAGGTTGATAAAAAATAGATGAAAGAAAGACCCAACTAAATTTACAAATACTAAAATGGATTGAACAAGATTGAAATTGATAAAATCAAAATTTAAATCACACCAATGTGAATATACACATGGAAGCACACTATAAGAATTTGAACCTTGAAAAAAAGACTTAACAAATTATTTGACAATTAGGACTCAAAAAAGTGTGAATGAAAACAATATCTATTTGCAAGAGACCAGACCACGTTTCCCAAGCATAACCTCACATAAATATATATAGAGAAGTTTCATTGAATCGTAAATTATTCTAGAAAACAAACTTATATTTTATACATATATTTTTTTATAAACTAATCATTAACTTTACAAATACTTGAATCAAAACAAAACATAAAACATTAAAACATTCATATATACAGAGGAACAACTTCCGATCATGATTGTGCGTGGATGGAAAGCTAAAGTTTCCCTGTAATAGTGGAACTCTTCTTGAAACATCAGCCACAGAAATGGTACAATTTGTGACTAAAATGTCTTCTAATGACATCAAAATTCATATGGGCAATCTGTCCAGTCCTCTAAATAACATGTGCAATAAATACCACAAATTCGAAACTTCTGAAATATGTTTTCCATGCCTGCCACCGCCTTCAAGCTAGAAATTGTTATAACAATTGCTTTCATTTGTGTAAAAAGAAACTCCACATTAAATTTTAGTGGGTCGGTAGTATTTCTAGCATGGAAAAACTTGTGGTAGATTTAGTGTCAAACTTTCGCTAATCTTAAGAAAAAAATTAAGCTTGCAAAAAGTAAGTCAACTTTGACTATTTAATACTTTTTGTTTAAAAATCAGTCATTAGTATGTAATGTTTACAGCCGGAACAAAAGCAAACTTTCAGACATAGACTTTTGTTTCTTATTCTAATTTGTTATTAACAGCTTTGTTGCCACTGAGCTCTTTGATCAGTGTTTGTTTAAAATAATTTCATACAAATATTAAAACCCTTTCAGAAACTTCTCCTTTAACAATCATGAACCAGAATTTTTTGAGCTCAAATTCTTAGAAAGATTTAATGGTTTTAAATCAATTGAGATTTCAAGATAAACGAGAGCGTTGGCTGTCATTTTCCAAGTGGTCATCTTACAAATTCATAGTTACTGTAAATGTGAATGCAATTTTAATTGAAACTGCTCTTCCAATTGATTTATGTAATCCAAAGCCGCACAAACACTTTCAAATCAAGATATGACTACTCATCTTTAAACCCCTAAACATTTGATAATGAAAATTGGAAGGAAAGAACGAACTCTTTCTTGTTGGGATGTGAGATTAAATGAGAGGAATCTAGAAATAATTAAATGTTTAATCAAATCAGTCAAGGTTTGGATTGTGTTAAATAATTTTTAATATGATGTATATAATTCCTAATAGCTTCTATAAGAAGAAATCATGTAATGGGTTTGAGTTTCGGAGTTATAATTCCTAATAGCTTCTATAAGAAGAAATAAGAAGAAATATCTACTGATGTAAAACTATTTTCTTATCAATAGATTACTGAAAGATGAAAGATGAATGTTGTAGTATTGAAGACAATTTGATAAGTCTTTGTGTTTTCTTGAGTATCTTTCTAAATTTGTATCATAACTCGTTAATTTTTCTTATATAATCAATTGTCTCAAGGAGTAAGATGTAAAACATTGATGGGGAATCAATATTGATAATTACCACTGGCCAAACTAATAGTTGTTTTTTTGTCCACTAGGGGAGGAACACCTATACGTGTGCACCCTATCTTTCCCACTCCATGTAGGGTGCCTCGTGGCCCCAAAAACCCCCAAAAAATACCTCAACTGATGTGGAGCCAAGTTGGCAACATTAAAAAGTTTTAAAATTATACAATTTCACACGTCCACTTGCTATTGGACACGTTGGCATCAATGTGGGCATAAACTTGAGTTTTTTAAGTGGTGACTGGGAGATGTGATGGCCCACACCACCCTAGACCGCATCGTGTGGCATGTGCCTTACTCGTCACTCTACCAACCTGCTTGGGTGTGTTAATTTTGATTCGCCACGCCATTGTTGTACACATTGGCATTAACGGCTAGTCATGTCACCTTACTCCATTCTCTTCTCCTCCAATTAGGAATCGCCTTCGCATTCAATTTATTTGTACCTCCTCTATTCACGCTTAATGTACCCTACATTCTCTCCCGCCCAATCTCTAGTTATGGAAATATTGAGGACCATCAATGTGGGCATAAACTTGGGTTTTTTAAGTGGTGACTGAGAGATGTGATGGCCCACACCACCCCAGACCGCATCGTGTGGCATGTGCCTTACTCGCCACTCTACCAACCTTCTTGGGTGTGTTAATTTTGATTCACCACCCACCATTGCTGTACACATTGGCATTAACAGCTAGTCATGTCACCTTACTCCATTCTCTTCTCCTCCAATTAGGAATCGCCTTCGCATTCAATCCTCCAATTAGGAATCGCCTTCGCATTCAATTTGTTTGTACCTCCTCTATTCACACTCAATGCACCCTACATTCTCTCCTGCCCAATCTCTGGTTATGGAAATATTGAGGACCGTCAATGTGGGCATAAACTTGGGTTTTTTAAGTGGTGACTGGGATATGTGATGGCCCACACCACCCACTAATACATTTGAGGTCAATTTTTGACCACAGACCATTTTGGCTTGTGATGTTCTTTTTTTTTTGGTTTATGTGTCGATTTGGTCTATATTTTGACTCTAGTTAAATTTATTGTGGAAATTTTGACCAAATCAGGATATAAACAAAAAAACAAAAAACAAATGAACTCACTTCATTTTGTTTTAGGCGCAGGCGGGAGGAAGGTTTAAACAAAGTCATTTTGCAGTAGATGGTCGGGTTGTGAAAATTGAAACTCATTGTTTACCGAAGCATTCGTGGGCAGGAGGAGGGATCGACTGTGCATCTGATATTGTTATTGTAAGTCATTGTTTGCTTGAAATTATTTTCTACATTGTGTATTTCAAGTTCTTTCTTTGCTATTTTAGATAGATTTTTTTATTCTCTACAGATCGATTAGGGTTATTTTTATAGTCGCTGTCGTGGCATTATCCATCCCATTTGATACCTTCCTCCATGTGTAATCTTCAATTCTATCGCCTTCTTATGATCTTCTTTGTCACCTCCCCCAACTGTTGTAGCTCTAGATTTGATGGGATATGTTGATGTAATGGGGGAAATCGGGAGAATGGACTATGAGTGTCGACTAAGTAACATCACCCATCGAACACAACTCTCATCAGGAATTACTCCCATTGACTGGTCTACGCGTGCGGAAGCGTTAATGCTCTGAATGTTTGTACAGTGGTAACAACAAAGAGTCAAGCTACCAATCGAAGATGAGAGGATTATGATAGGGAAAAGGGAGGAGACCTTTCGATAGACATAGACTGAAGTCAAGAGCTAAATGCACTAATAATTGGAAGTATAGTCACATTAAATCCATAATAGATTTTGGCACTCAACGAATATAGAAAGAGATTTCATAATGGAGAGAGGGAAGGTTCGGGGTCTGTGTGTATCCACCTAGTGCAAACATAGCCATCATCTGATGACTTCCCTTCTATGCATAATTTTAGTATTTATAAGATATTACAATATGTCCTTATCAAGACAGTTGGAAAGAGCTGCCGATCTTCTAGAATATATATGCACAATATTGATGTCTCATGAAGTCCCCTTAGCAATAAGACCCTATTCTTCCTTTATTTTTGCAAGCTTTCTGACCAATCAGACCCTTTCTATTTCAACATAAATCTTCCTAATAGAGACATTATTCAGTGTTTTGATGAGCTCAATTTGTGTATCCCAGTCATGTGTTTCATCAAAATACTAAATTTCTCTCTGGACCATGATAATAG
>MU216802.1:150047-167256 GCA_018584345.1 Thuja plicata | reverse complement strand
CATAATTATAATTTATAACCTTAGTTCTATCTTGGGCTCTTGATTTAATTCCTGTAAATGACATTGTTTTGTGTAGTTATAATATTTAGTGCTTTGGAGGCAATATTTGCTTGCTTAAATACAACTGTAACATCTGCTTGTCAATTTTTTGGGGCACTAAAACCCCTTTATCATTATTGATGAAATTATAGTATCATATGCGTGAGCTCTGGCTTTCTGCTTTGGCTGAAAGTCTATTTGCTTTATTTGATTTACATCATTTGCCAGTCATGCAATTTTTTTTATAGAAACCTTTGATTCTGAGGTTTGCTTTGTTTGATGTACATAGTTTCTGGCGATATAAAACAAAAATATTGTAAGAATATTTACAAAATAAATATACAACATTTAATAGAAGGTTGTAACGAAAGATAAATAGGTAATAATATAATATGTCAAAAGTTCTAATTAATTCAAGCAGGATAGGGCCTGAACCCAACATTAAAGTAACATCAATTCTAACATAAAGAAGAAAGGGAACTCATAAGAAGTGAATTCAACCTACTAACTAATTCAAAGTATAAAAACAACCATCAACAAAACTACGAACAAAAAAACCAGTACACGAGACCAGCCAAGAAGGCATTACATAGGGGGCATAGGAACCCCGTTAAAGTCCTTATTCAACACCTTCAACTTGTTTAGGAAGGAACCTAACTTGGGAGGATGACTTGTAGCAGCATCAGTAGAAGTCAGGCACTATTAAATTTGAGTGTCACTCGGAGGCTTTCCACCCTTTTCATACACTTAGCCTTCTTTCCTTGAAGCTCCACCTATAAAGTATTGAAGGAAAGAGTGGTATTTTCCATCATCTATTTTCTATAAGCGTACAGGTAATGAATTTTCTTCTTAAGCTGAGATTGGTTGACCTTCATATTCTCTAGAGAATTGACCATCTCATTCTTTCTCCCTAGTCATAATCTAGGCCTTAAGGTCTTTAATTTTTTCTTCCATTATCTCCCAATTATTGAGCTTTTGGGAAAAATCATCCACCACACCAGAAATGCTCGCATCCCCCTTTCTATTGGTCTAGTCACTCACCCTCTTACCCACCTCAGTAATAATTCAGACATGCTCTCTCCAAATAGGGTCTCTAGTTCTAATCTCAGATATCATTGGGAGGAGAAAGTTGACTTGGTTGTCTTGCTCCCAAAACAAGGTAGCCAAGTTGCCCAATTCTTCAATGTTTGGCCCCAAATTGAAATCATACAACTATTATAATGTTATATAATAAAGATTATAAACCCATTCCAACTTCCTTTGAGTTTTGTACCAAAAAATTGTTGGGAGTGGTATAAAATCAAGCTACCCTTCCTCATTTTTCCAACCAATTCAATAAGAAATTAACACACTCAAGTCAACTAGAGCCCTTACCTACAATTTCACATTTCAAGTTCTCCAAAGAAATTTTTCAAGCCCTCAAGGTACTTTATCCCACCATATCCTTGATGATGGCAAGCTTCAAAAATATTGATGATTTCCTTTTAGGTTTTTGTGGAGTTGTGTTATTGAATCAACACTTATGATTAGAATTTAAGATCATTACATCATCAAGGTATGAAGATATCGTTAATCTTAGAATTAGCCTCTGCTACATGTTAACACACTTTTTTTTTCAATTATATTTTATTTCCATTTCAAGTTTAATTCTTAAACTTAGATTTGACATAGGCAAATGCCTTTTGCACAATACTTTTCCTCTTTTGTTTGTGTAAGCTCATGTGATAGATGTGTGGAAAGAGATGAAGATATCTCAAGAGGAGACCTACAATATGCAAGTTTTCAGATCAAAAAAAATGTATGAACATGGTGATCAAGTCAGGACAAGGTGGCCAAGTAGTCCTAGTCCTCCCACTCGAGCTTGAGATTTAGACTACAAGATAGTAAGATTTAGTAATTGCCAGATTTACCTCCTAAATTTATTTGTCAATTTCTAGTCACCCCGTGCATGTAGAAAACCACCCTTTGTTCTAATTTATCCTTAGCTCTTGCATTTTAATCATAATTTCATCGTCATAGCTCCTCAAAATGAAGGATCATTGCATCCACTTAGTGCTTGAGACTTTTTTATACTTGTTGATCATTTTCCTTCAAATGTAAGAAGGAAATAGACCTCATCTACCTAGTGAACCCTCTTTTTGTGCGTTGCAATTATGTTATTAGAATGAATTCAAATTTTCTTGTTGGTGATAATCTCATAGAGTCCTTCCATTTGTATTGTATTATAATCTCTCTTGCTGAAATATAAATGTATTATTTCTCTAGGAGAGGAGGTTTCCTTTTGAAATGATTGTATCTATGTACATCTTTAGCTATAGTATAGTTTATTGTAGAGGTTTTTTTTTAATGCCAAATATTATATGTATTTGCACATAGTTATCCTCATTGATCAATATATGTAATTTTTATAATTGCACTTTCATTCAATATTGATTTATGATAATAACTGTGAGCCTGGCAATAATTGTGAACTATTTATAGTCTAAACTTAGGTGGTGGTTCTTGGTACATAGAAATTCCTAGTGATAGCTATAAATTATTGACTCCAATGTAGATGCACAAGAATTTCCTCTCTTACATATAGACATCATCTTGCACTTAGTAGAATGACACGGTTGAAAGAAAGTTTAACTAAAGTTCCCAGGGGTAAAACCATACTCACACCAAGTAATAGGATAATGATTAATTGGTTAAATCAGAATTT
This sequence comes from Thuja plicata, assembly GCA_018584345.1. Lineage (NCBI taxonomy): Eukaryota > Viridiplantae > Streptophyta > Pinopsida > Cupressales > Cupressaceae > Thuja > Thuja plicata. The sequence goes on along the minus strand of MU216802.1, from coordinate 164,513 downwards.
TTATTATCATTGTCAGTCTTATGATACATATCATAGAGAAGGCATCTTAAACATGGCAAATATTATCAGTCGTATGATACATATCATAGAGCAGGAATCTTAAACATGAAAGCAACATACCACTTTAATTATTTTAAAATTAGCCTCTAAATTACTTAGATTGTATAGGTATTCGTGTTGAGCATGTCCAAGAATTCTCTTAAATTTTTTTGGACAAATATACTTGAAATAATTACACTAGTTATTGGATCAGAGTAGAATTCAACTTTGTTTCACTCACCCCATACACAACAGTCACAACCCAACTCCAATCCAGAGATCATGATGATGCAACAACACCCTTTTCTAAACTCATTATCAAGAAAATAGTTTGGATGAAGCCAAGAAGTGCTCTGAGTGCAGACATGGATAATGGGGCTGGATAGCATTTTAATGTCTCAGCCTGCATGATAAAAAACTTAGTCAGAACTTAATACTACAAGTGTTATAATAATATGTTCATTAATGTGATCAAAGTTTATGTTATAGTAAGCAAGATAGGACTGGATTCTAGAAAAAGAGAATGAGAAAATTTTGTCAGAATTCCCCTCATGTAGAAAGTTAGGGATAATGTCTTGTGAATCAAGGTTTGGTGAAGGCCAGAGTTTGCTTTTATTCCTCCCTTCTCTTCCACACACACAGAGCACTATACCCAAAATCTTGAATCAATTGTGAGCACACTTAATGTTTACTTTCTCCATTCTACATAGCAAAGAAATAAAAACAGAGTACCAATACAACAACAAAAACCCAGGGTATCATAAGTCTTAATAATGGAAAATATTATATGTATCTGAACATTTTTTAATAATTCTAGTCATTCAATAATTGATATAAATGCTATGTGATTATAAATGCAAAAGGTGAATACTAAACCCAACAGCAAGAGTCTCGTACATATTTTATACGAAAATATATAATTTTTTTTTTTTAAATGGCACAGGCTGGCACAATTTTGACACAAGGCACTTAGCATATCGACACCAATGCTATACAATTGATGACATGTTCAACCACTGTTCATCACACTTTTGACACATGACACTAAGCATATCGACACCAAAGCTATACAATCGATGACAAGATCAACCATTGTGCATCACAATTTTGACACATGACACTTAGCTTTTTGACATCGATGTTATACTCTCAACGCCTTCATCGAGCAGAGTTTTTTGATATTTAGACTAACGTTGGTTGCCTCGGTGGAAAGCAGGGTCCAGGCTGGACCAAACATATCAACGCATCTTCTGTCGATGCTATACAATCGATGATATGATCAACCACTATTCGTCGCCCTTTTGACACACGACACTAAGCATATTGACACCAAAGCTATACAATTGATGACAAGATCAACCATTATGTGTCACAATTTTGACACACGACACTTAGCTTTTTGACACTGATGCTATACTCTCGACACCTTCATCGAGTAGAGTTCATTGACATTTAGACTGACGTTGGTCGCCTCAGTGAAAAGCAACATCCAGGCTGGACCAAACATTTCAACGCATCTTCCGTCAATAAATCCACCTTAATTGTGTTGAAATAGCCACGACAGTTTAGTGTGTCGTAAAATCAAAGAAAAAAGACCGACGGTAGTAATCATCATTTTATAGACCAATTGGTGTCTAAATTGTGACAAATCATCGTCGAAAATAGGGCTAAAATTTACTAGTGTTAATAATGTAATTGATGCTTATGAAGGTCGTCAAAGCATCAATGACCAACTTCCTAGAGGAATAAAAAGTTATCCTAGTCAATTTAGTAGGTTTCTGTACTACAAGGATCTCCCAATTGTGTATTTGTTTGATGCTATGCATATTGGAAAGAATGTAATAGAGACACTATGGAAAATATTAGATGGAAGGCACAACAAAGAAAAAATTACCAAAATTTTTAATGGCATTCATGAATCCAATCATGCACTAAAAAATTTCATTGAATCAAATAGAAATGGAGACTGCATAAATACGAGTGCCCTTCCTTGGTTATTAACTTAGCAGCAAAGTGATGCATTAAAAGAAGTCATTAAAAAAACAAAATTTCCAGCAGGATTTGCTGCAAATATAAGTAGTCTTGTATCAAAGAAAGGTGATTTTGGGCCAGGGTTGAAAACACATGATTGGCATACCTTCCTCAAGGTAGGTCATGTTTTTTATTTACAATATATTTATAAAATTGCATGTACTTTTTATTGTATTATTTTACAATATATTGAAAAGATCATTTTTTAATTATTGCAGTACGTCTTACCTCTATCCCTCCCACACCAGTTTGACAACAGTTTTAAACAAGTTATATACAATCTTGGAAAATACATGAGGTGGTTATCATCTAAAGAAATTGATAAAAAAAGATATAAAATATTGGAAGAGAAAAATTCCCCTCATTATGTGTGAAATGCAAAAGTGTCTACCTCCAACTTTTTTCAATGCTCAAGAACACTACCTCATACATCAAGTTGAGGAGATTGAACTGTGTGGACCTATAAAAACTATTTCAATGTGGATGGTTGAGAGACACTTAAAATTTATGAAGGGCTTGGTTTGACAAAGCGCACGTCATGAGGGTTCTACGGTGGAGGGATATATGGTATACCAGACCATGGTGTACATTAGTGAATATCTTCCCAAGTTTGCAACAAATATCCATGTAGATCACATTTGGGATTCCAACTCTATTAATAAATTCAAAGGGGGGTACTTGATGGAGAGAGGTAGATTGAGGAAAGTCAGAGGTGATTATATGATGTTATTGCAGTTTATTAATTCTTATAAATCTTCACTATAAGTTGTTTCTAAGAGGATGATTTGTTTTCTTTATAGTTGGTAGTGAGTGGGATGCACTACATTTGTATATTACAAACAATCTTGATTGGATGATGGTATGGATTCAACAATCTCAAGAAAATGGTCGCTCACTAACATGGGATGGTGTTGCATCATTGTTAAAGAAGTTCATCATAATGGAGATCTCAATGTTACGCCAATGGTACTTGATCTAGCATATGGTTTAAGAGGTAGAAAGGTACGTATAAGTTTACTAACTATGACCCATAAGTTTAATATCAACTCACGGATCGATGCAAATAATCTTGACATGTTTGAATAATTATAGATCAAACACCACAAAGCTATGTACTACCATGGCCGTAAATTTCACATAAAAAAGTTAGATGACACAAAGAAAACTTGTGATTCTGGGATAAGTGTAGTCTTCAAGGTCACTAATATTTCATCTAGAAATGACATACATCCTCAACAATTTGAAAATCGATACTATAGAATTTTAGATGATATACTTGATTGTGACTTTAATTCATTCAAATTAGTTCTATTTGTTGTCAAATGGTACAGGCTACGAATGAATCAAAATGATCCTGATAGGACTATTATTGAACATGATACTAGATTTACAATGATTAATACAAGGTCATTTGAGCCAGTTGGAGATGAGCCTTATGTTCTTTCAAGCCAATGTGAGCAAGTGTTTTACTTTGGCATTCCACATAAACTGGGTTGGTCATTTGTTGTTAGACATGATCCAAGAGTAAGGCTGGTAAAGTATAATGTGATGGAAGAAGAAGATACTGAAGAATCAGAAGATGAAGTAAATGGTGATCACAAACGACTGCTACACAATGATGAAGAAGAAGAAGATGATGATGATTCTGGTCCTTCTGACGATGATGTTGATGATGATGACGATCATGATCATGGTGATGAAGATGGATTTGATCAAGGCGATGATGGTCATCATGTTGATGATGATGATGATGATGATGATGATGATGATGATGATGATGATGATGATGATGATGATGATGATGATGATGATGATAGTGATGATGATGGTGATGGTGATGATAATGATGATAGTCATGATGATGACATGGATGAAGAGGATGATCAATAACATGATCAATGAAATGTATGCAGTCAAGGTATGAACAATGTCACATATGAGGTATTGATTTATTCATAGAAATTTGTTTGACTAGTATGTTTTTATAATTAATTTATTGTCTTGAACTCTAATGTCATGGAGCATATTTTGCATCATGTAAATTTTTTCTTCTATGTAATCTGTAGCTTACATATCATTTAATTTTTGGCTAACTTAAGATAAATGATTTAAATATGCAGAAAATTAAACACCTTTGACATGATTTACATATGTCAAAAATTTCATTGTTGATTGCTAAGAATTACTAATCTTTGTCACAGGGCGACATGGATTGACCATAAGACACAAGCGGGGATGTTCCTCACACACCTTCTTCATCAAAGGTAAACCTTAATTAGTGTAATTATACAAATTATATAGAAACAAATGTCATATTATTGAGTTCTTTGATTTATAGATTTGGAATTATTTTGATAGAATTTTACTGATATTGATGTCACAACTTGATACTTATTGATAGGGAAAAGCACAAATGATAGCAGATCAATTGCGATCTGAAATTGAGGCTCAATTTTTAGATGACATCACATGTAGCTCTAACCCTGTCTTCATGGATAATCAGATTAAAAATAAATATACTAAATAAATTCTTAACCTTGTGATGATTCCAAAAAAAACTGAGGAGACAGAGGCACTCAAAGATGAATTGATACATAGGGTTAATTGTATGAATGTAAGTAGTAATTAATCTTAAGCAATAATTAAAGTTCAATAGATGTTTATATTTTATACTATCTTATGGATCATGATCTAAAATATGACGTGTTCTTCTTACAGGATTTGTTGACACCTATGAATAGTGGTCAATATGGTGAGGGTTTTAGCGCACAACCTTCATGTAAATAATCCTTAAACCTTTAACCATTCATTTAGCCTTTGTATGCATTATTGACTCAACTTATGTTTGGGATGCTTCTAGTACCCCATTTAATCTTTATCCATTGCAAATGTCTTTTCTAACAATGTATTCTTTAGCTCATGATGAAGTGAAAATGCATCCTTCGTTCAACAATCTGATATTGCCGACTACATTGTCCGCAATAAGGAGCTTGCAGACATCTTCCTCTGTACAAGCTACAGCTGGTAAAACCTTGTTTCTCTATATTTTTTATGTGCTAATCATGCATTTATTATTTTTCTTGTGTGAATTTTATACACATGGACCTATTTTGTGGACTAATAGATACAAAGCCTACACCTGGTACAAGAACAGAGACAAGTAGTAGTGAAGCTCAACCATTTCCTAGATCAGCCCATGTTACTAGTACTAGTTTGTTTGTGGGGTCATTGTTGTTGAACAAGAAAAATATGATTCCGTCAAAAGTACCAAAGCTTCCAGGTGCTTTAAAATTGTTATTATTTATAGTGTAATTGTAGTTTACTTATACATAACTCCTTTTGGGTTGATAATCCCATGATGTTTTTGTAGGAAATGATATTTTTTATGAAACTCTTTTTGAAATAACATTGAAGCTATTTGGGCCCACCATACGTAAAAGGTACGTAGCTTCATAACATTGTACAATATTTTTCTTATCTTCCATTTATTGTACTATATTAAAGTTATGATATCTGACAATTTTGTTTTTTTCAAAAAAGGTGGAATGAACAGGATATTGACTTAAAAAATTAGCTCATTAAATATTTAGAGGACCTCTTTGGAAATAAAAATTTTGACAGTGCCCTGATTCTTAAAAAAGAATCCAAACATATAAAGACTGTGAGGGACCAATATAGAAGGGCTCTAAAGGCTAACACAAAGTACAAGCATCCTCCTATGATTCCACCAATGGAGTGGAATGAAATAATGGAAGACACAAAAGAGAAAAGGCTAAAGGATAGAGGAATTCAACCAGAAGACGGAAAAAGAAGGTATGACGTGATAGTATTAAGTAGAATGTAATCATGCACTAATTAGTGATCTTTGTAAATATATAATCTAACATGTTTCAAACTTTTCATAGATGTAAGACACATCAAAAGCTACAGAAGTGAGATTACAAAAGGTTGGCCAACACACACTTGGCTCTGGTGGCTATATGAAACTTCACTCTCGACTTGTAAGTAGCAGCATTGGAATTTCATATCAAATTTTTATATATAAGGTTGCAAAAAATTTTGTTTAATCAAATCATACATGCAAAACTAACGATATTAAATATTAAATACAGGGCACAGAATTTAATTTAGAGCTCACAGATGAAGACAAAAGAATAGCCTTGAAGGAAGGCTATAAATTCATAGTTGCACACCTATGCCAAGAATTTGTTGCATCAGATGAGACACAGGTAAATTGGTCAAATGAAAAGTAAATCAAATTCAATAGTTAATTTTGAACATAAATTGACTATTTCATGATAACAATGCGCATGACATTTCACTACAGCCTTCAAATCCTATCACAGAACCTGGGCGTGATGAACGCCGTGATGTGAATCATAGTGGTGGAGGTATTAATTTGCTATTGGAAATAAATTACATAATTATTAATAGAATTTAACATCTTTAATTATAATTGGCCGTGTAACCTTTTTTTGAATATTTTAGAGCATGTTGAGGTGGCGGCAGATCAAAATTTTATTGTACATGATGTGCATCATAGTGGTGGAGATATTAATTTTCTATTGGAAATAAATTAAGTAATTATTAATAGAATTTAACATATTAATTACAATTGGTTGTGTAACCTTTTTTTGAATATTTTAGACCATGTTGAGCATGTTGAGGTGGCGGTAGATCAAAATGTTATTGTACATGATGTGGCATTGTCAAGTAAATAAAAATGCATGTTATGTTCTACTGGTTATTGAAATACATGTAATAGCAAAAAAAATTATGTGAATTTAACCCATTTACATGTTATTGCAGCAGACCCCCCTTTAGTGCAGCAGCCTCTTGCTCCTCAATACATGAGGAAGCACCATAATTTGAGATCACAGTCACAAGAGGAGGAAGATATTGATGCTCCTGGACGGCTTTTCCAGGTTAAGAAATCTAAGAAAACTCAAAAAAGAAATGATTTCTTAAAAATGCTCTTTGATAAAACTTGTTTGATTAAATTTAAGTAATTAACTATGAATGTTGCGTATTAATATTGAATTTTATGTCATGTTAATGAATATTTTTATGTGTTAATGAATTCTTGATTAGTGTTGCGTATTAATGATTAATGTTATATCATATAAGTGAATGTTATTCGATTGTATTGATTGAATGCTATTGTTCATAAATGGATGAATGAATGAATGAAGTGTGTAATTAGATGTTAATGGGGAATTTAGATTGATGTTAGGGGGAGGGGGGGTGAGGCCATATGAGCTTCCACCTTCACATGGTTGGCCTTGTTAAGTAGAGAATATTAAATTATTCTTGAAACCAAGTGAAGCTCAAACTAACATACCTTCATTATTTAATCAATTTCATTCATTCTGGGTCTTTTCTCATAAGTGCATTTTGAATGTGTCATTGTCAGGAAACTTTGTATCAAGCTCTTCCCATTGGACGACATCTTCAACCTCTATCACTCTCAAACTTGCCTACTGTTGTGATTTGTTCTGATCTTCATATCCTTTCATGTATGTTTGTCTATGTTTAATATTACAGTCCCTCATGTCTAGTATGATCCTAAACATTGATGATGGATCATTTAGTATGATCCTAAACATTGATGATCATGCAGTCTAAATCAGAATTATAAAATTAATATAATAAATTTTAGAAATTATATAACTTTAATTGCTAGATATAATCAGATAATCTTTTGTATACATTTATGTAGCAATATAAAATGAGAGGTAGTGGCTGGATTGAGAAAAGGGGTTTCTGAAAAGAGCTCAAGAGGTGATTGAACAACATCAAACAATATCAGGTTTCTCTTCTTTCAATACAAATTATATAAATTATATTATACTCTTAGTTTAGTATTGTTGCTCAATATGAAAAGTAGTGAAAAATTAGTTGAATACTGAACCAAGTTACCAAAATCTTGTATGAAGATCTTTGTGTATGAAGAAATTTATGTGAAGATGATTTTGTGTATAAGAAATTATGTATATGATCTGAATATGACATACAAGGACCATTCTTTTGGCAAATACCTATGTGAAATGAATGGGATTGATCAGTCTCGTTGGGTCTCTTGTCTCCCAGGGTGGCATGCACCTGTATCATCTTAAAATGGAAGCACTTCCATGTTAAGAAATTTTAGCCATCCTTAGGGGATTTTTTTTACCACCATCATAGTGTCCCCTAATTTTTGCATCATCTCCTGCTTCTGTGCCTATTTAGGACCCTGATTGAGCCTCTCCGAGCACCTTCTATCCCACCTGGCACATTTTCCAGGGGTTTTGACCCTGTGGGTCAAGGTTGACCTCAACCTTGACCTAGGTAAGGGTCGACCTCAACCTTGACCTAGGTTAGAGTCAACCTTGACCTTGACCTAGGTTCGCCTTTCAAAACTGGAAACTTTCCAGCTGTCGGAGGTCATCAAAAATTCATTTTCCCGCTTCTGGGTCGGTTGTTTTGTGTTCCGAAGTGGAAAATCCTAAATTATATTCAATATAGGTCCTCTCCTAGGGGTAAAGGCTCTAATGGGAATTTAATTCTCTTATGTTGGCCTCCTTAGAAGATTGTGCCCTAGTTTCATATAAAAGGGAGCCTTTCTCCTCCCATTTTCTCTAACAACCAACAATCGAGTAAGAAGAGGTGATCAAGAAAAAAGTCCAAGCATCCATTGTTCTACATGTTCTCAAGATTTCAAGGTTTTCAAGTCTTCCTCTCAAGCATTCAAGCTCTCCATTTAATATCAAGGATTCAATCTTTCAAGCCTTTAAAGGGATTTGATTCAAGCATTCAAGATTCATCATTCAAACCCTAGATCTAGCCATCATGGTGGTGTGATCTTCCTTCAAGATCCTTTGTGCATCCTCAAAACTCATTCATTCTCTTCAAGGTGAATTCTAAGCATACAATAATGGAGGTTTATGGTTTCTATTGAGTCCAAGCTTTCATATTTACATACTTTCTTACATTTGAATTACAATTGCACATCTATTCAATATCATAGCTTCATTGTTAGATTCAATTCTACTACTTGCTAGCATTCTTATTTTAATTATTGATTTCAAGGTTAATTTCTAAATCAGAGTTTGACTAAGGAAAACCCCTCCCCTCCAACAAAAAAACCTCTTTTTTCTTGTAGGTATAGGTTCGGGACTACAGATTTGGACTCAGATTTGGATACCCTTTTCAGCTTTCTTTCAGACTACATGAACAGATTCTCTGTCGGACCTGTGTAGGTCAAGGTCAACATTAATGGGTCAGGGTTGACATTTATGGGTCAAGGTCAACATTTTTCATAAGATGGAGTTAGATCGGAAAAATATTTATGGGTTTTGTTCGTCTTTGCATTCCGGTTCTGAATCATACTTTAGTTTTTCCAGAAACAAAGTACAGACCTTAGAAAACAACATTCTTTGATCTGCAGTATTTCAAGGTTAGTGTATTTCTCTTATCCATTTCAATTCAAATCCTTATTAATTCTAAATCTATCACACATTTATGTTCATTGACACACATTTTAAGAGGGAAACCTAGGATCTCCTTCTTTATTCTTATTTCCAATAGATTGATTTATTTATGCATTGATCATTTTTGGGCTGATCAATTTGGATCCTTCCTTTGTGCATTTGAGAATAAAGGGGAATGTCTTATTTATCCCTCCACTCTAAACATTAAATTTAAGGTGACAAGTGATTTGAGTATCAAAACACTCTTATTCCATAAATGATCATTTTTCTCCTTTACATTTTGGTGAACACGCGATAGACAACTCTTTCTTTTTGGTGTTAGATTTACATTTCATATTAGATCTTGCATGCATATAGAAGTAGGTTTTCTTTTATGCTCTTTCATTTATATTTCAAAATTCATAAAAATCACAAAATTTCTTTAAAAATGCAAAAACATTTACATTTTTCATTGTGTTCAACATGTATGATTTTTGTTTTGAATACTTTGATGAGGTTTTTGTTGCTAAAGAGGATAGATCCCCTAATGAGGTACATGGAAGTGAGGATGAAATTTGTTCAAATAAGCTATCCATTTATCTTATTCCTCTTTTATCCTCCTCTACAATATCTTCAATTGACCTTTACCATAGAAATGAGTTAGGGATAGATGTTAATTCTTCTCCTAATATATGTCTTTTCTATGAACCTACTTTTAAATATAATTATTTCCCCTATAGGGATCAAGCTTTAGGTGCTCCTACAATGTGATTTATTGATAGGAAGGATAATCCTCCTATTTGGGATAAACCTTTGGATTTGGATGTTGATTACTCTCTTCCTCATGAAGCCATTATGGGCGATTCTACCTTTTGGGATGAGCCCTTGGATAAAGACATTGATTTATCTCCTCCTTGTGAAGATGATTTGATATAAGAGGGTGATTTATTAATGGATGACATATTCATACATGATGGTGACTCTTTTTCTAAAAATCACTCCCCTTATGTGGACATTTTAGAGAAAGAAGAAAACATTATAGATTATTTACCTCCATTTGGGATTTCTTCTAGTAATAATACATTAGCGGGGATTGATATGAATTCCCTTAATGCTCTCCCTCTTATTGATGATCCTATAGAGAATCAAGATCCTACCTCATCTTCTCCTAGAATGTATTTTGTTTCTCCTTCTTGTGAATCTATCAAACATACTAATGATGACATAGTGACTACCGAAGTTCCATTGACTCCTTTTGATATGGCTTTTTGTTATGGTCCTGGTTAACATTTACTAGTTAAACAAGGATTCCATGGTCAAGGATGTGGTAAGAATAAACAAGGAATTCAAATGCCCTTACAGAATGGGGGGCATGAGCATTCTTATGGATTGGGATTTAATCCTCAACAACACATCAATGTTACCAACAGATCAAATAACATTTCAAAACATGATGACCCTATGAAGGATTTTGACCAAGAGGTTGTTCTGCCTAAGCTCCTTCATGTTAAGATGATTACTAGACCTAAGCACAAAAAGAAACGTAGTCTATACTTGAAGATTCTTCCTTTTTTTTTCTATCATATATTTCATGATCACTCTAATGAATTTCAAGCTTTACATTATAAGATTAGGCAGTTCATTGATAGTGAAATTATGTATATGTCATGTGGCAATGAGTTGTATTTCAATCCTATTTTCTCTAAATAACATTTATGTTCCTATTATGGAACTCCATATTATTCAAACAATGTTACCTAATCTTTGGGGACTCATTTTCTTGCATAGTATTGTGAGCGATATAATAGGTCCCCTTTCATCCTTGTCTCTACACTTGGGGGGAAAGGATGCCATCTCCTTCTTTTCTATCTTTCCAGGATCCACTTTCCCTTGGTTAAGCAGTATTTATCTATTATGTGATATCCAATCATACATGAAAACCTTGGTTTGCATTAAGGATCTATGTCCTTGATTATAACCTATTTCATTGTTTTTTGGGTTTCCATGGTTGATAAATCTCTCACCTTGGAAACTGAATAATGTGTTATCCCTCACAAGGGTTACTTTTTCACTTCTCACATGATATCTATTTGCTACAATATCTCTTGATATAATTTGATATATCCCTTGCTTTCACCCCTGGGGGGCAAGGTATTTTCTTTCTTCCTCTATCTAAGGATCTACTTTCCTTAGCTTAGTGGCATTTTTTTATCATATAACATTATTTTCTTATAAAGATTTATGTTTTGACTATGTATACCCTCTTATACCAGAGGTGATTGTCCTAGGTCATAACCTCTTCTTTATTTTTCAAACTATGCTTTTGATAAACTCTTTCCTTTGCTTTGGGTTAGAGTTTGACTCCTTCATTCCGAGATTCCTCTTCCTCTTCATTGTAGGGGGCTAGATGATTGAATCTTTGGTCTCTCTTTCTTTCAAAGATGACATTTTATCCTAAGAACTCCTCTATGGTAGGGCTCTTGTTGATAAGATCTCTTCCTTTTTGAGGATTCTTTTTCCATAAGTGACATATCCATTTCACGATTATCTATGTTCTTGGATGTAAGGGTCAAGGCTCTTCACTAAGAATATGGTATACATTGTTGTTAAGCTGGATATCTTCTTACCTTGTGAAGTAGGTATCCTCTTTTCTCTTCCTTATCCTACCTAGTAGGTAGCCATGATAAGGAGGGGGGCATATATAGGGCCTCCCTTGTACTATAGTCTACATTAATTTACATTTTACAGCATGCTATATCCTTGGAAGGTAACGCACACAAGTTGCTAAATCCTGAAGAGACACGCATTTTTACTTTTATTTTTGCTAAATCCTCAGAAGGTAACGCACATAAGTTGCTGAATCCTTAAGAGATATGCACCCTTTTATTTTACAATATGATAAATCCTCAAAAGGTAACACACATAAGTTGCCAAATCCTGAATGGACATGCATTTTATATTCAATGGTGATACAAGAATGTGGATCTATGGATATTTTAAAAAGCCATCAGAAGATGCATTATAATTACAAGCACAGTTTATGGGTGAACCTATTGGGCTCTCCCTCCTTGGTGATTCATAGTAAGTTGGGCATCTTACTAGGTGAGGTAATCACTTTCCCTTCTCTCTCTCTTTTGCTTTCATGCTAGTAGGATTAGATCATGAAGCTATGTTATCTATAGTGTTGTTCTTGTCTTGCTTATATAATCATGTATGTTTCCTATGATTGATTTCTCTTTACTTCCATATATTTATGCATATATGTTGAGTTAGAATCCTTGGTCTAAGGACTTATGTCCTTGACTTAGTGATGTTCTACCTCATTGCGATCCGCCAGAGTCTTTCTTCTAACTTTACCGCAAGTATGTTCGATTTCCATACTTTCGCTAAAGTGGGGGCTTAATGTATCATCTTAAAATGGAAGCACTTCCATGTTAAGAAATTTTATCCCTCCTTAGGGGATTTTTTTTACCACCATCATATTTTCTCCTCATTTCTGCATCATCTCCTGCTTCTGTGCCTATTTAGGACCCTGATTGGGCCTCTTTGGGCACCTTCTATCCCACTTGGCACATTTTCTAGGGGTTCTGACCCCTGGGTCAAGGTTGACCTTTACCTTGACCTAGGTTAGGGTTGACCTCAACCTTTACATGGGTCCCCCTTTCAAAACTGGAAACTTTTCAGTGCCGGAGGTCATCAAAAATTCATTTTCCCGCTTCCGGGTCGGCTGTTTTGGGTTCCAAAGCAGCGAATCCTAGATTATATTTATTATAGGTCCTATCCTAGGGTTAAAGGCTCTAATGAGAATTTAATTCTCCTATTTTTGCCTCCTTAGAATATTGTTCCCTAGTTTCATATAAAAGGGAGCCTTTCTCATCTCATTTTCTCTAACAACCATCAATCGAGTAAGAAGAGGTGATCAAGCAAAAAGTTCAAGAATCCATTGTTCTACATGTTCTCAATATTTAAAGGTGTTTAATTATTCCTCTAAAGAATTCAATCTCTCCATTGAAGATCAAGGATTCAAGCTTTCAAGCCTTTGAAGGGATTTGGTTCAAGCATTCAAGATTCATCATTCAAACCCTAGATCTAGCCATCATGGTGGTGTGATCTTCCTTCAAGATCCTTTGTGCATCCTTGAAACTCATTCATTCTCTTCAAGGTGGATTCAAAGCATAAAATAATGGAGGTTTGTGGTTTCTATTGATTCCAAGATTTCATATTTACATACTTTCTTACATTTGAATTACAATTGCACATCTATTCAATATCATAGCTTCATTGTTAGATTCAATTCTACTACTTGCTAGCATTCTTATTTTAATTATTGATTTCAAGTTTAATTCCTAAATTGAAGTTTTACTAAGGAAAACCCCTCCCCCCCAATAAACAAACCTCTTTTTTCTTGAAGGTATAGGTTTGGGACTACAGATTTGGACTCAGATCTGGATACCCTTTTTGACTTTCTTTCAGACTCCGCGAACAAATTCTCTGTCGAACCTGTGTAGGTCAAGGTTGACGTTATTGGGTTAGGGTTGACATTTGTGGGTCAAGGTCAACCTTTTTCATAAGATGGAGTTGGATTGGAAAAATATTTCTGGGTTTTGTTTGTCTCTATGTTCCTATTCCGAATCATACTTTAGTTTTTCCAGAGATAGAGTATAGACCTTAGAAAACAACATTCTTTGATCTGCAGTATTTCAAGGTTAGTGTATTTCTCTTATCCATTTCAATTCAAATCCTTAGTAATTATAAATCTATCACACATTTACATTCATTAACACACATTTTAAGAGGGAAACCTAGGATCTCCTTCTTTAATCTTATTTCCAATAGATTGATTCATTTATGCATTGATCCTTTTTGGGTTGATCAATTTGGATCATTCCTTTGTGCATTTGAGAATAAAGGGGAATGTCTTATTTATCCCTCCACTCTAAACATTAAA
>MU216802.1:139533-149997 GCA_018584345.1 Thuja plicata | reverse complement strand
AATAGATTGATTCATTTATGCATTGATCCTTTTTGGGTTGATCAATTTGGATCATTCCTTTGTGCATTTGAGAATAAAGGGGAATGTCTTATTTATCCCTCCACTCTAAACATTAAATGTAAGGTGACAAGTGATTTGAGTATCAAAACACTCTTATTCCATAAACGATCATTTTCTCCATTACAGCACCAAATCCACATCTTCATCTTTATATTGGCATTTTTATATGTCTTATATAGTGTCATAACCATGGGCTTAGGAATATAAAAAGTAAGTGCAATGGATTTTTTTTTTCAACTGCCAGTTCAATAATGGTTTTTCCTTGTTTTTTTTCTTGTTACTCAGTGGAAGATATACTAACAGAACAATTTTACCTTATTTTGTGTAGAATGCTTTCCAGCTAGATTTCTTTTTGTGGATATGGGTAAGGACAATATTATTTGGTCAAGAATAAGTAGTTACCTAAATACTAACAGAGTTGAATAGTTTACATATTCCAGTATAAATGCAGCTTATTTGGACTTCATCTTTTGGCAAGTGCAGTATGAGTTTGGGATGAGGTTCTGTTTCCATTCAAATTTTGCATTTATCATGATCAGAGTTGTAATGGGGTGAGTATACACAATGATGTTACTACAAACCACTATGTTCATCCACATTTTCCTTTACCATTAGAACTATTGACAAATAGTGTTCTTCCCTGATAGATTCAGGACATGCAGGGAATCCTTTGAATTGAGTTTTGAGCTTACATTCCCCTTCTTGATCGTCACATAAATATTTTAACAATAATACATCTTCATTTTAACAATAATACATCTCTATTTTAGAGACAAATGTAAACTAATCTGGATTTCTTGTACATGTGTCTAGGATCACTATGCAGTTTTTGTGCAGTTATATCACACTTCCTCTCTATGCACTTGTGACACATGTATTTCTTGTTATGCTACCCTTTTACATAAATCATTAACCAATATAACAAATTATCCTTTTAAGGTTTAAGAAATATTAAAAAGAAGCAAGTTTAGCTATGATTGGTACATACATGGTAGAATTAGTGAAGACCAAAGATTATGAAAATAGATAAGGTATGATATGGATACAATACATGTTGAATATTCCCATATATAGATATGGAAATTATAAATACTTACATATACTCAATTATTTATATATCTAAGTGTATCTGGATGCATCAACTTCACTGGCTTGTAGAGTGATTTCCAGTGAGCATTAGAGCTCCTATGTTATACAAAAATGTCTTCCATCCCCAAGATTACCCATTCAATCAATTTGATGTTATACATTGATTTCCTTAGAAAGTCTAAAAACAAGGTATGAAACCCTTCAAGAACAATCACTCGTAACAACATATGAACTCTTCAAGAACACTCAATCCTTGTATTGAAATGCTTCTCTTCTTTGCAAGCATTATCATGACAATGTAAAACCTTTGCATTTGTATTATTGGTCAATGTTTCATACATGGGATTTGTCACATATATTCTCATTTTTACCAAGCGTGTTCAAACTATTCTTTCTATGACATCAAGGATATATTAATATTTGATATTGGTTCAGTCTATTTGAATTTAATCCCTTATAAGGAAACCAATTAGACAAGGAATTATACAGATGAAAAAATCAGATATAACCCTTGGTGTTCAGAACTTAATATTAAAAATCAACATTCTGACATCAAATAGATTAGGATTTTCTATGAACTAAATAATGGAAAGGATGAACTTCAACAAAAACTAATGGACTCACTTCTTTAATCTTGGAGAGAAAAACAGGTTTCTTTTGTATTGATTGAAAATTTTTGGTACAATTGAGATGCAGATCGGCTGCAATCATCTACCCTGTATACTATCCATTACGATATCAAAATCTCAAAATTATATATGTTAATCTACCCTACATCGGTTGTGGTATCCCATTAAATATGAAAATTTGGGATGCATACAAGCTTCCAACCGATGTGTCCCTTCTAAACTAAAACTAAATTGCAACTGATTGCTAATAAATTAAAATTAAGTAAAAACAAACTTATTCTAATATAACAGTATCATCTTCCTTGTCTATGTCTTTAATCTCCGACTCTGGAGATTTAAGGTATTCATTTATCCACTTGGAAACCACTACAAGAGAAGGCCATTGGAATTTAGTAATGTCATCAATGTGCAGCAGAAAATCTCTCCATTTCTTTCCTATTATCAATTTGACCTCTGCTTGAAATATGTTAAACTTGGCCTCCAAATCTATGATTCTGTCTAGAATAGTATTGAAATCATAAATCTTAAATTACTTTTCCTTTTCCAATCGTGCCAGGATTCTCCTGTGTAGAGTTTCAAATTCATTCTTCCAATCTTGCAGATCTTTTACTTTTCCATTCTCATCAGTAACCTAAGGGGTAGTCCAGTGCTTGCCAGATACAAAGTCAAATAACTTTTGCTCTATCTTTTCCTGCTCCTATTCGACATAACTTATGTCATTGGAAACATTTTCCAGCATTAATATTGTTTCTTTGATCAAAACTGGGGCATTAGGATCCCTTCCGATAATATCATGCACTCTTTTCAATTCAAAAAGAGATAGTCTCCACTTCCTCTAAAGCTCTTTCAATACTAGATGATTCTTTTTAAAAGTTTCAACCATATGAACTAGACTATTACAACATGTATATACCTCATCACACTTATTTATAATGTTCTTTATTCTGAATGAAAGAATGTCTTCTAAATTTCTAAAAGCACATTGCTCATGCAGATCTTTGGGCTCCTCTACCTATCTGCTCTCCGGCTGAATAACCACCTGTGGAGTGACCCTGGGAATTATTAAGGATGTAGCTCCCCTTGGTGTCTTGAATTGGAGAATGTCACTCTCCATCAGGTTCATCTTTAAGAACATCTAATTTATGACTTTGTTCTACTCCATCTCCCTCTGTAAGGATTCCTCCAACCTATCCTGCAGATGCTTGACTTGAGCCCTATTGAACATGGCTCTGTCAACCAATTTAGAAGTAGAGGCCAAAGGGTTTTTATTGTCCACTGTGTGGAAAATAGCCATTCCATTTGACCCTTTGGTCATATCAATAATCTTGGGCTTGCTGCCCCCTTTGAAACTGACCCAAGTTGCCAAAGTCTCAGTTTTAGGATCAAATCTAGATCCTTCAATCTTTTCCAAAGAATCAAATTCTACAAAAAATGTAGGTTCATCCTACTTCCTGACCTGATCCAACATGAACAATTCTTTCAATGACAGACCTGGCAGAATCAACATTTGACTGTTTTTCACAATGTCCCTGGCCTCTTCTACTTTGCATGTGATCTCATCTGAATGCAGATCTTCAATAATTTGTTGAATGATGGCCTCATGTTGAGACTCATCAATGCCTTCCAGCCTAGCCTTTTTCCTTTCTTAAAAATCCCTCATTTTGTACTGTATCCAGAAATCTTTAAATTCTTGAGTTTTAGTAAACTCTTTTCCTTGTAGAAACCTAAGAGAAATAGCTTCTCTCTCATCACTCATGTCTATAATAGTGTCTTTCTCTATCATTTGTGCTTGGTAGCCATGCACATCTTCTTGATAAATGGGAGGTGGAGAAGAAGGGCCTGCCTTATTGTCTCCTCTTAAAGTTCTAAGAATAGTTTCCACTTCAATTGGGCTATCTTCCTCATCAGAGTCATTATATCCCACAAGGGGAGAAACAGAAACTTCTTGTTGTACATTTGCTGGTGAATCCGGAGGTGAATCATTCGCCAATATAAACTTTCTTCTTTTTCTAGGAGGAGGTTGTTCCTTTTTCACCTCCTTAGTAGCTTCCTATTGCACCTCTTTTGAAGCCTCCTTAGTAACTTCCTCAAGACCTTTCTGATGTTCTTTGTACTACTGGATACCTCTATATAATTCCTCAAAATTTAGAATACACTTTTCAATTCTCAAAACTGTTGGTTCTTCATCATCATAAAATCTAGACTGCCCTACAACAATCCTCTTTGTTTCCATTTTCAAAATGATTCCCCATTTCTTCAACTTTTGCATGATAGTTGCTACATCATCACAATTTTTTATCACATCCTCATTAATATTTAATTGATGTTTGAATTTGGCCACAATGGAGTGGATGTGTCCTTTGGGGTCATAATATCTTCTCTTGTAACTATCTAGTTTGAAATGAGTATTAATATACTGTTGAACTTTTGATAGCATGTTAGATCCAATGGTAAGTTCTGCAAATTTCACACGATGTGGCATGTAAGTACCCTTTTTCCTTGGAGCTATGATTTCCTTCTCCAACCATAACATTTTCCCCAACCATAACATTTTCCACATAAATTCAAATAATCCTACTCTTTCAAAAACATGAGTAGGTAAAAGACGGGGTTGTTGTCTGCACCCATAAATTATAATCACAATATACTTAGCAAAACATATCCAATCACCAAAATTGTGGGGATATCCTTTTTCAGGCATGAACTCCTTAGGTATGAGCATGCATTTGATGTTTTGTGGCACCCTTTCCTTTTGGTATCTCATCATTCTGAAAACCCACAGTACAAAAACATCCTGAAAAACATTAAAACAACAATCTCTGTTGTGCTTGTCCCAAGACCTGCACCATAGTTGTACTGGAAACCTATTTCCCTTATCATCTTGTGTGGTTAATTTCAAATATTCTCTGAACTCGGCAACATTTTGGAAGAGAATCAAATGCAGCAATAAAGAATAACTTTTGAAAGACTTTGTAGTCTTCCAGTTTACCAACTGCTAATGCAAGGTCCTCTCAATTTTGGCTGCAAAATTGAACTCCATGTAGCAGTTGGGGTTCTAAATTCTTATAGACATAAACATAAAATCCAATGGGATTTTAGGTCTGGCATCCTTACAACAAAGCTGTGCCCAAGAAAAATATTTATTTTGGAAGAAACTCATGAAGTTGCTAGTTGGGTGTGGCCCCTTGCTGTCCACTAGCAGTATCCTATTATTTTCTCCTCTTTTGGTAAAGTAGGAGATTTCCCTAAAACCAGCTAACTTCACATGTCGCTCAAAATCAATAGAAAACTAGTACCTATCAATTTTGGTTAGGGCTTTCTTTCTCAAGCCAAAGTATTCCTCTATATATCCCCTCATAATTCTCAAGAGTGGGAATCCATCCATTTTCTGGATCATTCTGATCTCAGGATTGTAATTCTCAGCTAGGAAATTCAACAACTCAATGTCTACAAAGATATTGGGAACTATCACCTTGGCCAGGTCTAGTCTCCATGGGTTTGACCTTGGCTCCTTCTTGTTTCTATTTGAATAGAAGAACCATAATAATGACCTTCCATGTATTGGGAGTGTGGGGTCTCTGCAAGCACTCCACTCATCCATGAACACATTTTTAGCCCCTGAGTCTACTGACCCTAGCAACACAGTAAGGAGGGTTGACTGCGGTGCTCTTTCTTTCACAATCTTAGCCTTCTCTGAGGCCTCTTTCTTAACGCTAGTTTCCTTCCTCTTACACATATTTATCTTTATAAAACTAGCAATGCAGTAAGCTACAGATTTTTGAGCAAATATTTTAAACTTACTAGTGTGTTAATGGCGGGTTCACAATTCTCCTCGTTGCTCTTACTCGTCCATCTTCTTCGTCTCGAGAGCGCAAATTTATTTGAAAATGCTTCACAATCTTTTATAACTTGTCTCATTAAATGCATATTATTTCCAACTTTTCTCATCGTGACATCTCGAGAAAGATGCCTTCAATATATGTCATATCATCATAAAATATTTTGAACATGCATTAAATATTTTCACTTTTTGCCATTTTGCTAGCCTCAAAATGTGTTCTTGTGAAATAGTGAAAAATCGCTATATCGCAACCTCCATCAACATGTTCTATGAAATAGAAAAAAATCACTATCTCACAACCTTGATTTACTTCCCCCGTGAAATGGAAGAATTTTTTTGTTTCGCTACCTTCATATTTTGTCTCTGCGAAATGGTGAAATTTCGTTGTTTCACACCCTTTGATTTCTGCCTTAGCAGTATAGAAAATTTTTGTTGTTTTGCACCCTTTGATTTCTGCCTTAGCGATATAGTGAAATTTCATTGTTTCACACCCTTTGATTTCTTCCTTAGTGATATAGCAAAATTTCATTGTTTCGTACCCTTTGATTTCTGCCTTAGGGATATAGCAAAATTTTGTTGTTTCGCAACCTCATGAAATGTTTTCTAAGAAATTATGAAAAAGGCCTGATTTGCTTAGAAATTTCATTGTTTCGCACTCTTTCATGTCCAATTTCAATTGACACTTTCAACCAATATTGGCGTGGAACATTCAACCTTATCTGTCATGTATCCAAAGTTTGACTAGAAAAATAGTGATGAAGCAATGTGTGGATCATTCGATAAATATTGGTAGAAACTTAGACCAATGTCTGGTCGAAAAAGGGTGCCAATTTTACTAGTGACCCCAGACCGCATTGTGTGGCATGTGCCTTACCCGCCACTCTACCAACCTAATTAGGTGTGTTAATTTTGATTCACCACCTACCATTGTTGTACACATTGGCACTAACGGCTAGTCATGTCACCTTACTCCATTCTCTTCTCCTCCAATTAGGAATTGCCTTTGCATTCAATTTGTTTGTACCTCCTTTATTCACACTCAATGCACCCTACATTCTCTCCTGCCCAATCTTTGATTATGGAAATATTGAGGACCATCAATGTGGGCATAAACTTGGGTTGTTTAAGTGGTGACTGGGAGATGTGATGGCCCACACCACCCTAGACTGCATCGTGTGGCATGTGCCTTACTCGTCACTCTACCAACCTACTTGGGTGTGTTAATAATGATTCACCACTTGCCATTGTTGTACACATTGACATTAATGGCTAGTCATGTCACCTTACTCCATTCTCTTCTCCTCCAATAAAGAATTGCCTTCACATTCAATTTGTTTGTACCTCCTCTATTCACTCTCAATGCACCCTACATTCTCTCTCACCCAATCTCTGGTTATAGAAATATTGAGGACCATCAATGTGGGCATAAACTTGGGTTTTCTAAGTGGTCACTAGGAGATTTGATGGCCCACACCACCCCAGACCGCATCATGTGGCATGTGCCTTACTCGCCACTCTACCAACCTGCTTGGGTGTGTTAATTTTGATTCGCCACCCACCATTATTGTACACATTGGCATTAATATCTAGTCATGTCACCTTACTCCATTCTCTTCTCCTCCAATTAGGAATGACCTTCGCATTCAATTTGTTTGTACCTTCTCTACTCACGCTCAATGCACCCTACATTCTCTCCCGCCCAATCTCTGGTTATGGAAATATTGAGAACCATAACATGTCAGGTTGAGTCCCAAAATTTGAACATCATTTCAATCCCATTTGGTCATTTGCAAGTAATTTTTGCTTGGTTTAGGGTTTTTTCGCATTCAATATCTATTACTCATGTTTCCTATTGTAGTTTTACTACTCAACATTTTAAATTTGTATTTTGCAGGGTCGTTGAGGACATTGTGAATGCATTGGAGGGCTTTGAGACTTGGTTTGTGATCCATGTGAGGAGAAATCCTCACTAAGGCCACCATTTTCCATTGGTGGTTGATCATTTTGGTTGTCTGTTGCTTTTTTATTTGGGTTTTTTTCTATTTAGAATGGTTCTTGTTTGACGTTGATTTCATTTGGGTTTTTTCGCTAAAGACTTGTTTGTGTTTGATGTTGGTTTCATTTGGGTTTTTTTCCAAATACTTGTTTGTGCTTGATGCTTGTTTCAGTGTTTATGGTAACATATAACTATGTTCATAATCACAATGAAATTTGAGGGAAATGTACACCTTTGTTTAACCCTTGTTGCACGACTTTCATGGTCGTTTGAAAAAATTCACATTTTGCATCATTGTTCAAATTATTTGTCCATGGCATATGGGGTTTAGGGGAGAGGACCATTCTAATAGTTGTGATAGTAGTTTTTAATTAAATACCCACACTTTCTGATTAATATCCAATATTTTTAAAAAAATTATACCAATAGTTATGACTTTAAAGTTCAACACCGACGGAATGCACACCATTGTTAAAGACAAAGAAAAAGGTCACAGTGATACTCGATGAACAGAAAATAGTGTTTCCCAACGAAGCAGAATCATATGATGCTCGACAAATAGGAGACACTGTTGCCCGATGAATGGAGATCCCAAAGCTAACTGGAGTTACACCAATGAAACTGGCAGTTATCACCAACAACGAACTGCAGAATTGACTGACAAAACAGAGAGTTCAGAAAATGACAAAATATCTAGCTGGCAGAGCTTAAGGATAGACTTAACTGGTTGTTTTATTTTTTTTATTTGACCACAGTTAAGTAATTGATTTAAATAATATTTATATAGTTGGCAAGAAGATAACTACAAGATAAATCAGGAGTTAAAGCTGTAAATCAAATTGGCTGGAATGTTTTTCACGCCAAGAATCAAGGAATATCATGTCTATATAAGAGACAAGCATAATTAATTTTTGTAAGCCATCAGATACACCAAAGGGGAGTGAATAGAAAGAGGATGTTGAAGAGAAACTGTGAAGAATAAACTTCATACAGTCCTGATCAATCAAGCTGAGGGAGAGCTAAAGAATTCTGCAGACACCGATGAACATTGAAGCACAGCATCACAGAGCAGAAAGTGTGGAGCAAAAGGAATTGAATTAATACATTGATTAGAGAGGTATTGTACTTAAATAGATCTGAAAATCTGTAATTTAAAGTTGCATTAGAAACAGTTCATAGTGTTTCAGTTTAACCATTGAAGCATCAAGTCTCTTAACAGAGCAGGACTTAACAGTCTTCTATAATTGAGGTATATCCTAACAGATTGCCAAAAAGGTTGATTCATGAAAGTAGCATTGAATTTTCATAAATCCTATTGATAGCCTAACAAGAAGGTTGATTCAACGATGGTAGCAAGATTTGTCTAAAGCCTATTGACAGTCTAAGAAGGACGATGATTCAAGGATGGTAGAAAAATAGATATCAGATACTAAGTGACAACCTATGTATAAAAATCCTCTAACAAGGTCGCTCTTAATAGTGTGTTTGTAACCTTTAACAATGTTGGCTCCTAGCATGGCTCACTTCAGAAGAGTGAAAAATTGGGGTACTGGTCCCAGTGGTTTTTTCCCTTAACAGGGTTTCCACATTAAAATCCATGTGTTATGTGTGTATGTTTTATTACTTTATTATTTTACATTTCACATATTCATTTCTGGATTAACTGGTATAATCTGCTACAGACTGGACATGACTATTGAGAATGAGCAGTTACAAATGCAAATAAACTATGAGAAATATAAAGAGGAAAGAATCAAACTAAGAAAACTTCTTGATGAAAGAAAGATTATGGAAACTAGGCTGAATGAGAAAGACTGCAAAGAATTGGAAATACAAGATTACCTTGATACAGCAGAATCATCAACGAGAAAATCTTCAGACACATCAGTAGAAGAAATTAAAAGTCAACAAGAGGTCAATCTACATCTGACAGATCAAATCAAGTTGCTTCAAATCGGTCAAGAAACTCAAATGGTAAAAATGATTGATGTCATGAATGATGCAATAAAAGATGAAAATGAAAGAAAACTAGCCATTGATGATAGGAGGAAAATTATAGAGAAACTACAAGAGAAAGAATCAGAGATTCAAAGACTTACTAAGCATCACCATGAGGTTACCAACCAGATTATTCTTATGATTCAAGAAGAAAACAGATTAAATATAGAACTCATTGAAATAATATAGATCATTGGTGAGCTAAGAGAAGAGAATGAAAAATTGAAGCATGAAATCAAAGTCCAGAATCAACACAACGAATTGATCAAAAAGGCTAAAGATAGCAACAAAAGGATGGATGATTTTCTTGATGGACAGAGAAGAGTCAACAACTACATAGGATTAGGGTACAATGAGAATGGTGAATCTTCTAATCAACTAGATCAGAGGAATGCTTTCACAACCCCAAGATCCAATAATTTGTCATGCAATCACTGTGGAAAACCAAGCCACACCTCAAACATTTGCAGAAGCAAAATAAAAGGCATTTCTCAAACTCAATATACTTTCATTGGTAATTGTTATAAATGTCAAAAGAAAGGACATAAGGCACATGAGTGCAGATCCAAAGTGACAAATCCAAAGAGAAAAACCTATATGGACAAGTATTGTCCTACAAGTAAGATGAATGGGCATACACATAAGGAATTCTGGAAAAAGAACAACAAGGCATGGACACCAAAGGAAACTGATAATAGCTACAAACCATACAAACCAACAATAATAGGTAACTCATATGTTTGGGACTATAACACATGGGTAAACTACACAACATGTGGAAGGTATGGTCATATTGTTGCCAACTATATGAGAAAGTGGACCAGAAGGTCAAGAGGTTGGACCAATCTAGG
>MU216802.1:110794-123527 GCA_018584345.1 Thuja plicata | reverse complement strand
GTAGATTTACACTATTTGTAAACTTTCATACCAGATTGTAATATGGAAGTTCAATGAAAATGTAATCATGTTTTATTTTATAGATTGAGATGGATTTGAGGAAATTATGTTATGTATGCCGATTAAATTCCGTCGGTTAAGTATTGATAGTTTTATGGTAATCCTGTTAGTATATGTTGGCCATTGTAGAATCATAGTAGATAATTTATTATATAAAAAAAAAAAACTAAATTTAGCTTGATGGATAATTTGTTGTTCTTAGATAATATTGGAACTTTTTTTTGAAATATATATATATAAAAAAAAAGGGGGGGGGATCTAATTTAAAATTTGTTTCCACCACAAGATTTCGAATTCAATATGGGATCTAACCATGCTTTTAGATTTTAAAAAAAATAATTTCAAATGCCCCCTATTTTGAATGATACAGTCCTCTTTTCACCAGTATTAAATTTCTTTTTTTTTTTCCACACACACACACACACACACATATATATGTATTAACATATATATATACATAAATATACATATGCATATTCTGTTTAGACATCTTATAAAATGATATAATTATATTTAAAAGTAAAAAGGGGAACAAACGCGGGTTGCGTTCGAAGCGCTTAAGCGTTGTTGAAAATTTTTTTTTTTTAAATTATTGACAGATGATTTTGGAGGGGCCGAGCCCCCCGCATTCCCTTGGCTCGCTTATTTTTGTTGAAAGGGGGCCGCGCGGTATGCGGACCACCCACTGTGCGTAGCACAGTGGGGAGGCGCCGCTGCCGGTGTCAGCCGCCCCATCCTCCCCCTTGCCTGCTGTTGCGGGTGGTGTCGCCGCCATCGCAGCCACCCCACCGCCCACCTCTTACCCCCGCAACGCCGCCACCTTCCCCGGCTTCCCCACGGCATCTCTTCCCCTCTCCGCCGCCCTACGGCCGGTGGTTGAAACCCTCGCTGCCGCCTGTGTCTTTCGGCCGCCCCAACCGCATTTTGATACGAAGGAATTCATTTTTTTTTTAATTTATTATGTGTTTAGGATTTTTATTTTAGGATTTGCATTGTAAGATTTGATTTAGATATAAAGATATTTTAAAATTAGATTTGACATTAATAGATTAGATGTATTTTTTTAAATGATTTAGTTAAAATTGGAATGTAAGAATAGATTTTTATTTTTATTTTATTTTTATTTAAAAAGGGGATTTAAATAGACTTTTATTAAATTAGAATTTTGTAATAAAGATATGATTTAGTATGTTATAGAATAGATTTTAGTTTTTATAATATCGCTTTAAACTAATGTTCTAATATCATTTCAATTAGATTTATAATTAGATTATAATTTATAATGAAGATATTAAATTATAGATATTATGGCTATTATCATTTTATTTTAAAGATTTGTTTATTCATTAGTAAATCTCTCATTTGTTAGTAATTTTTAATATTAGGCGTCAAATTTAAAATATTGGAATTTTGTTAATCATATATATTTATGTAAGTTTTGAAACTTAAATTATTTAATTAATTTTTCTCGCGTTATTTTTGTGGAGCTCATTGACGTTTTATTGATAGGTGGCTTCTATTAAACCCTTATCATTTCATTCACCTCCCTTTAGGGATTTATCGACGTCGCTCACTTTTTGTCAACTATGGTCAAACCTTGACTAATTGTCCTAATTTTTCATCCCAGATGTTCCTTGTACCCGTCGGACCCTAGGGTTTCAGTTTCATGTCTAACGGAGACAGTTGACTTTTTGGTCAACATGGGTTGACTATTTAGTGAACTACCTCATTTTGCGTGCCTATGACTTCTTTAGAGCGTAGTAGTCCCTTGTTGTGTCCCTTCTCTTATCTTAGAGTTTGGTTGACTTTTGGTCAACTCTAGTTGACTTTTGAGTCAACTCTAGTTGAATTTTGGTCAACTACCTCGATTTACGTGTAGATCTAGTTTGGAGCTTTAGACATCCTTTAGGATAGCTGTGGAAGCTATTCCTCTCCTTGACACCTTTTCTGGTTTCATTTATCCCTTTGCACCATTTTGTGTGCACATGTTACCCTTATGTTTGTTTGGGTATCCTATTTTTTGTGCGTTATTAAAAAAAAAAATTGTGTGTTTTTGCCCAATTTTTGGGCATGACATTTTGGTATCAGAGCCATGTTAGCAACATTGGGAACCTAACCCACTACATTATCACTAAATTTGTCTTGCATTTGTAGGATGCCACCTGTCACGCGTCAATCCCGTCAGCAAGGGCGTGGTCGACGACGTATCCCCGCAGCACGCGTGGAGGTACAACCCGAGGTAGAGGATCGTAGGAGGGCTCAAAGTCCACCTCCTGAACCCCCTCCCGATCCTAATGTAGCGCTTTTGTTGGCCTTTCATAACTTGGCCAGACTCATACTAGACCGCATGCCACCTATTAATCAAGAGAGAGAGAGAAGTAGGAGCCCACCTCCTAGAGAAGGGAGAAATCAGATAGATCAGGAGGATGAGTCCATCGCAGTACCAGGTGGTGTTCCTAGGGGAGGTGCACAGAGACTCAATAGGGCACCCCCCGATATCAAAAATTAGATTACAGAATTGATGAGGCTTAAACCGTCTCCCTTCACAGGAGAAGCAGATGGGGCAGGAGCTGAGGCTTGGCTTTTTAGCCTAGAGAGCTACTTTGGGTTGCGGAACTATGGCAGCAACCTTAAGGCATGGTTCACAATCCTTTTGCTCAGAGATGGAGCCTCCACTTGGTGGAGGCATGAGGAGACCAAGGGTCTCATTGACATCAATACCCTCTCTTGGGGGGCTTTCCTGGAGCTCTTCAAAGAGTGGTATATTTCAGAGAAGTTCAAACAACACCGTATAGACAAGTTCCATGACCTCCGACAACGGGGTCTTACAGTAGCCCAGTATGAGGGAAAGTTTCTCGATCTCCTACCCTATGTTGAATACATGGAAGATGAGAAGCTACAGGTGAATAGGTTCATCAAGGGATTAAATCCCGTGATTTCAGATAGGGTATGCATGGTACTGTTGACGGGGTTTTGCTGACCGGGTCCGCCAACAGTCATAAGTTGTCACCGGGTTCCGGGTAAATCGGCCAACTCTGCCTGCAAAGGTTGTCCAGGGGAAATGAATCCTCCGGGCCTTCAAGCACCTGGGTGTCGGGTCATGACGGTGCGGGGCTCGATTGGGAGAGGTGACTGTTTTCGAGGGGGGTAGCTGGTTACTTCAACTCATTCTTCCAGAGATTCAGAACAGTAAGGGTTTCCCAGAGCATTCTACACTTAGCAAATAAAATGAAAAATATCTTGCAGGGTTAGAAATGTTTATCTAACTACAGTCATGCTAAAATGTCTGGAACATCAACAATACTCTAAAAGGCTACACTAAATATCAAAGAAATACACAACCATCAGTTAGCATTTTATCAGTAGCAGAAATAAAGAGGTCGTTAATCTACTTTAACATATCAGAGTAAAGGACATACAGAACATTAAAACATGAAATACCATTAACTCAAGAGCAGGGACGCTAACAACATCATTGCCAAGAATCCTTCCTTCTTCATTAACATTTAGTCCAGCAAGCACTGGTGCGTGATACAATGGTGGCTCCAGGGGAGCATCTAACTACCAAGAACAGAACAACGGAGCATTGAGCTCTGTGACTAAAACCAGAAATCACTTTTCTATTTCTTATGGACAATAAAATCATCAATTTTGCCGACCCTTGAAAATGGGTCGATTTGCCTATTTATGCAACTCTCTAACCCTAACCCTATTTCACTGTGCTCTAATAAAATACAATATCTGGGGGCCGGTACTACCTGCGCCACCCTACAAAAGACCTGGAGACGGAATAGGTCTGCCATGTCAAAAGAAGAAGACAAGAATATACATCGAAAGAATCACCCTTGGGAAGAGGGCCAGAGAAGAGAAAGTAGAAAGTAGGTCCCCACGGGGACTGAGGCTACATTTCTCATAAATGGGAAATGCGGCGCCCTGTCTCCAATATACCAGGTGTGCCTTTAAACGGCGCCTCAAGAAGACCACCCTGTCAGAAACCAACTGCCGAGCCAATACCTCTTGATGTGGCCAACTACCTTCTGACAGTCTTTATTAACCACCTCTGAAAGTGACCGGTCAGCCTCGGGGACCGGGACACAGATCACTTTAAATAATACAAAAATTTGGATCTGAAACTCCAGGATCTGGGAACTTACGTCCCCAAAAGAATAAAGAATACTTAAAACTCAAGTTTCCCCGGTTCCCAGAGAACGCTCAAGGCTGCTTATTATCATTGAAGGCCTGAAGGAGGCAGAAAATGCCATCCTCGTCAATCTTTCTTAGGCTGGCCCTTCTGTACTTGGCCACTTCAACCTGTTCCCCCAGGTCCAGAACATTATTTGTGAACTCATCTGCCATCCTTGCGGTGTCATGGCCTTTAAGCACCATTTCGGTAAGTTTTGTCATTTGGGCCCCATCTATCCCCTCCGGGGATAGATACCGAGATGCCATTATTTCATCAAAATTCCCCAAAATTGACTCCTCTGGGGTATAAGTATCTGTACTAATGGGATCAACCCCGGAAGCTTTTATTACAAATGACTTATACAAATTGGAAGAATATTTCACTGTATTTACCTTTTCCTGTAAGGACTCTACCAGTTGCTTGGTTACCTCCAATATGAGGTCCAGTCTGGAGTGCTGAGCCCTTACCAAATCAAATGATTCCTCACCTAGAATTCCAGATTCAGAAATTATGTCTTCCCCCAGGGTGAGGAGCTCTTTGAGCTCTACCTTCCACGCCTGGTAATTCTCGGCGTCACTCTCCCATTGATCAATCAGTGCTTCTGCCTAGTGATTAACCTGTCAGGCCGTATACAAATCTGGGAGAGTGCACGCTAGGAAACGTTGGGTGTTTCCTATCTGCAGAGTGACCCATTTGTCTGTTGCTTGGGCCTTCTTTTTCATTACTCGCAGGGAGTCTATGTCACTCTGCGGTAATTCTTCTGCTATGGAGGTCTGTGGAGGGGCGGTGTTGATGGGTCTGGCCAGCTCAGTAAGCAACCCCATAAGGTTTGCATTCTTCTCTTTTTCTGCCTTGAGCCTCTGGGCCTCTTTTTCATATCAGGCCTCCACTGCCCTTGCTGCCTCCTTTAGCAGGTCTACTTCGCCCTGCTTTCCCCTTTTTCCTAGAGATACCTCTGCGATATTATAATCTGTGGGGTCCGCAGTTGCTTCATCGGCGTCTGGGGGAGGCGTTTCCACCACTACAACTGTTTCTCCGCCCGGCCCAGTCCGAAGGGTATGAACTGTCTGGGCCTTCTTTTCTTTTGGCGGGGCCTGAGCTAAGGCCATCATTTCGGCCAGGGAGAGAGGGACTGTCGAAGCAAATTGGGCTTTTCTTTTTCTATTTTTTGCCAGCCATGGAGGTGGGAGAGGTGGCCTTCCTGCCAGAGTTTGTTCTTTAGATTCTTTCCTGGTGTCTGGTGGCGGTTGCTCCTTTTCAGCATATACTTCCTCTGTTCCTCTCCCTGCCGGTACTTCTTCTACAGCAATCTCTTTTTTAATTTCTATCTCCTCAACCTGGTCCCGGATGTCAATTGATGTGTCTGGACCCTGGTCGGCTTCCTCGGGGATTTCTTCTTCATACTTCTCTTCTTCTTCTTCCTCATCTGTTAGCAGTAGGGGAGGTATCGGGCTGAGATTCAAAGTTTGGGCCGCTGTGATAACCTGCCCGAAGGTTGTCCCCGGGAGTGGCCTCAAGAACGCGGCGGCTGGGGTTATGATTGATCCCGAAGGTCTGGGTCTGGGTTCCCCATTGGATGCCATCTGTTCACTTGGTGGTTGTAGGTCCACTCCTGGACCTTGTATTTCTGGGGCCCCGGAGATAACCTCCAGTTCTAGCCTCTTTTCTTCTATTTGCTGCTCTTCTTGTTCCGCAGCTTCTAGTTCCAGGTCTTCTGGATCCACAGCCTCTTGCTCTTTCTTTGGGACTTCTATTTCTGCTTGTGTGTCATCCCCTTGCAGATTTCTAAACTCATCGGCTACAAATACGTCAAACTCCTCCTCTGGAGGGGGACTGGCTGGGATGTCTGCCTGCTCTGCTTCCTTCTCCGGTTCTGGGGAACTGGAAGAAATGATTTCTACTTCTTTGGGGAGGGAAGCCCTTGGTGCTGGTTCTGCCTTAGGCTATTTGGTGTGCTTTCTCTTCCTCCAGGTGATCAGAGGTGGCCCCGCATCGGCTATTGCTGCTGCCTCCATGGGATCCACCCCTGTCGCCTTGACCATCAAGGCTGCCAGCGATGGGGAGGAAGGAGGGCGAATTAGTCTGGCCATTAGCGGGGGAGTGGCAAGCCTCATTATCAACTGCTCCCTCATTTGCTGGGAGGTTGCTACAGATTGCTTAATCTATTCTTGAATGGGAACTTGCTGCGCGAGGGGAGTTGTATCTATCCCCTTTCCTTTGTCTGCGCCTTGTGCAGAAGTCCCGGCCCTCAGAGTTAATTTTAGTACCGGCTGTGGTGTTGGTTTTGGTACCGGTCAGGAGGCTAGGCGCATACTCCCAAGGCACACCCTTTTAAAATAGGCATGACTTCTCTCGACTACTTCCTGAGTGAAGTCCTCAATCGTGTGCTCCTCCTGGATGGCCCAATTCATTGCCGGCAATGCCATTTTGTCAATCCCCTTTTCTTTGTACTGGGGATCTATGGTGGGGGCGTCGTCTGATAAACCCACTGGGAACCTCCAGAGCTTTAGCTCTTGCATCATCCCGGCCGTCATTCTATCATAGTGCCAACTGTGCACATCCATGTCATCCTGTCGATCTGCCCAGAAGTCTTCCATGTGTGCGTGGTGGGGCTCCAAAGCCCGGGGCAGTGCCATTGCAATTCTGCCATGCAGATCAAAATTTCTCTACGCCAGATAGAATTCCTGCAAGTTATAACATTTTAATTCATTGTCTGCCTCCTTCGCGGCGGCCAAACTGCAGGTGTAGTTCCCACAGGAGATTGGGAATGAAACATTGGGGACCTTCTTGAGGGCCAAGAAGGTATGCAATTCCATCATCTACCGATAATATTCCAGCAGCACGATCTTATCCCCGCAATGCTTGGGCAACAAGTAGGGTTTCCCGGAGAAGCTGGCGACCCTAATGTATGTGTGCTGTTAGAATTGACTATAGTAGTGCCCATAATTACTAACCAATTTCATTTTCTCAGTGGATAGGTGGTATCCGGCATCCCGGGTGGGCGTAAGCAGATGGTAGTAAACAAAGGAATCATTTACCCGGTAGTAACTGGGGAAGCTGGCCTCCCATTGAATCTGTGGGAAATGGTCCGACGGTGCTTTTTGCCCTGGGCCAATCTCGAGAATGCCATTTGTAAGCAAGCCATTAGAGTGGGGCCTCTGTTGGGCCAAAGCCCAGAAAACATAAGAAGTCATGTAGAACTTCTTCTTCTCGTTCAGCTGTAGGAACTGGGAGTCGACATGATTGGAGATTATTGTCGCCCAGTCAAAGAATTATCCCTTAGTGGAGATTCCCAGGAGGAAATAGTACATCCATTTTGCAAATTCCTGGGCGGAGGGTTGCCCAAATACCCGGGCCAATGCTATCATCCCCATTTGGATGCTCTCCTTGAATTCAGAGCGGGGGATATCTATCTTCATTCTCTTTGGGTCCCTCTTCGGGACCGTGAGCCAGTTGGTGTTCATATACACCCGGGCAGCATCTTCTAGTTGATTGAACTGTTTCAAGGCTTCAGTCCTTATAACCACCGAGAACCTATCAAATTGCAGGATACCCAGGCCTGCTTGGAAAGTGACTGGGTCGAGGGACACCAGTGGAGTGGGCAATCCTGTGGGTTCTGCAGCTGCTAGCATAATGGCCCAGATAGAAGAGTTGTAATTGGTCGCCAATGCTAGGACAAGTTCTGGGGACTATACGGAACACGGAAAGCAAGCTGCCCAGAGGATCCCGGAACCTCTGATGTTGGTTGCAAGTTTGTCTCCAGCCTGTCGCTGGATGTGCATTATCTTTACCAGGGCCTGCATTTCTGCCCAGGTCCCGACACTGGCGTCGGTCATCAATTTTACCTTGGACTCAATTTTTGAGCCCACAATCTCATCATCCTGCACAAACTTCATGGTGAGGGGCAGCTTTGCCAGGGCCTTCTCTATTTTTGACTTTGCTGTTGCCCTGGTCTCAGTTGTGGTGGGCAATTCTGGACTTCCGGGAGGAGATGATGCAGACGCTTCAGACATGTTTGTAGGGTGAAGTCCAGACCTGTGAGACAAAGTGACCGTCAGAACATACTTATCAAAATTAAAATAGTTATTCCGGGGTCTAGGAAATCTTACCATCATGATGTTTGCCTTTCCTGAAAAGTTAGTGTTATGCAAAGATACCCGAAAAGCAAAACACATCATGAACTTAGGAATATTTATTACACGTCCGGGTCCGGGGATTTTATCACACTTGGTAAGGACAATGGATGTGTGGTGGTAAAAAGAGGCCCGAATCCTGGAGAAATGACCGTTAGAAAAGAAGAATGTGAAGGCAGGTCCACGTGGACGCCACGTGCATTGGCATTGAATAGATGTGATGGCACTGGCGGCGGAGCCAACTGTCCAATCGCGCGAAAAGGGAAAGCCACTTGGCTAGAAGTAATTGCACACATGGGAAATAAATGAGGCTCTGATAGCCTTGATGGAGGAGAGAGAAAACTACCTGTTTGAAACCGGCCGAGAGCCGAGTTTCAAACAGGTGGTTTTCTACCTCGAAGCAAGCTTGAAGGCAAAAAAAACTAGAAGCAAAGGCGACTCGGCCAGCTTGTCAAGCCACCTGAAAGGATATACATAGAGCCGAGGGGTATATACATGGAAAGGAGGAGATATACATGGGTTACCTATAGATATACACATATATGCATGAATATACACACGGAATGACTCCCCCGAGAAAAACCAGACAAGGCAGAAACAAACAAACACAACCATTTACATTATCTACATGCTATTTACAGACTATATAGACAAACCACTTCTACACGGAAGGCAGACAACCTCCTGGCAGAGTCGACCCACCAACAGGCGGCAAAACCAGAAACCAAAAGAACAGACATGATAGAAAAAGAAGTGAAACAAAATAGACAAAACTGAGCAAACCCAAAGACAAGCCAGAAAATGAAAGCAAAACAGAGAGGAGGAAAGGAGAAACACCAACCTGAAAATGCAGAAGGCGGAGGAAAGGAGGGATTACCGAGAGAACACTGCAACAACTTGAGTTGTTAGGCTGCCAAGATCACCACCATGAAGCACTTGTGTTTGTCTGAGAACAACAGAAGGTGTTAAGCTTTGATTATCACAAATTCTCTGTAAATGCTTTTCTAATCGCTTTGAAAACGCTCTATTTCACTCTAAGTGCTCGAAGGTTTTAATCATGATAAGTGTGAAAATGATAGGTAAGTCTATTTATACCCGCGATGAAAAGTAATCCTCCTCCTTCCGGAGATTTCAGGTCAGGTGCAACCTTCAGACTCCGGGCCCGGGGATTCCTTACGATGACATTCTTAAGACTTAAGAACATCATCGCAAAGAATCCCAGAGTCTGGAATCCGGCTTCCAACAAAAAGAAAACCTCTGGGATCTGGGATCTCGGAGGGGAAAACCAAACCAAGAAAACAACACACACCAAAGAAGAAAACCCCAGAGAAAGAGAGCAAAAAGGAAAAGGAAGACAAGGTAAAGCCGCAGCAAAAAGCAAAGAAAAAGAAAAAAAGGGGGACCCAACATTTTGCACACAAAATGTAGGGACAGAGATGCAGGGCATAACAGGTACCTTCAGGGAACTTGAGGTTCACAGTAGACAGGGCCTTAGTGGGCGAAGAAATAGTCTGGGGCCCACAAAACTATAGGGATGGTTTGTAGAACCATAATACCTCATCTCAGGGCTCAGGATATCAGAAGAACTCATGGAAAGGAAATCAGAGGAACTCTTCTGAGACATATAGGGCCCCACAGTAACAGCAGTAGCAACAACAGCAACCTCAACAGTCACAGCAGAACCTACGACAGAGGGAACCTCAGGTTTAGCAGGGCACCAAGTCCAAGCAGTGGCAGTCTCAGGGTCCTAAGAAGGACCAAAGATCTCAGGCACCTGTTACCCCTCTAGCACAGACTTAGCAGTCCTCTAAGGGAGGGTATAGCAGTTCATCTAGGGCTGCAGAATCACAGTATTCTAGGCCTCCTGGTGTTCAGGTTCAGTCATGGGGGCCATGTTACACATGTGGTGCCATGGGGCATTTAGCTAGAGAGTGCCCACAGGGTGGTTGTCAGCGTATGGCAGTTTCAGAACCTACATTAGGGGACAGGGGGAAATCCCACATGGTTTTTGCAGAAATGGAAAATCGTCAGGCAGAGCACCAGGCTGCCATTATTGAGGCCTCAGGTAAGATTAGAGGTAGTGATGTTACTATTCTTTTTGATACAGGAGCCACTGACTCCTTTATTTCTCCATCAATTGTGGAATGTTGCGGGCTAGTGGCATCTAGTCAGGAGGTTAGTTGGGAAGTAGAGTTAGCTTCAGGAAATAGAGTTTTTGTAACCTTGATGGTTAGCGATTGCCCAATCCAGATTGGTAGGATGACCACCATAGCTAATCTTAGAGTTACTCCCCTTGGATCTTATGGTCTAGTCCTTGGCATGGATTGGCTAAGTGCCCACAGAGCTAAGCTAGATTATCGTAAGAAGAGGATCGAATGTCTGGATGATGATGGTATAGATACAGTTATTACCAGGGTTCATAGGCATGTATCCCTCTGTGTGATATCTGCTATGCAGCTTAAGCGGTGCATGTGGAAGGGATGCCAGATGTATGCCATCACCATTAGCGATAGGGAAGAAGAGACAGAGAAGGAAACTTCTCTTGATGACTTCCCCATTCTTAAAGAGTTTGCAGACGTGTTTCCATTAGAGCTACCTGGTATGCCTCCTCGTAGGGCAGTAGACTTTCACATTGATCTCGTACTAGGAGCTGAGCCAGTTTCCAGAGCACCTTATAGGATGACCACTAATGAACTTAATGAGCTCAAGATACAGCTTGAGGAACTATTAGAGAAAGGACACATTCGTCCTAGTGTTTCTCCTTGGGGTGCACCAGTTATCTTCGTGAAGAAGAAAGATGGCTCTCTTAGGTTGTGCATGGATTATCGATAGTTGAACAAGGTGACCATCAAGAATCAGTATCCAC
Source organism: Thuja plicata (assembly GCA_018584345.1). Lineage (NCBI taxonomy): Eukaryota > Viridiplantae > Streptophyta > Pinopsida > Cupressales > Cupressaceae > Thuja > Thuja plicata. The sequence continues at coordinate 112,285 of MU216802.1, read as the reverse complement.
TTCCTAGGATCGATGACTTGTTCAATCAGTTGCAAGGTGCCCGAGTCTTCTCAAAGATAGACCTCAAATCGGGTTACCATTAGTTGAGGATCATGGATAGTGATATTCACAAGACCGCATTTCGCACTAGATATGGCCACTATGAATTCATTGTGGTTCCATTCGGTCTTACGAATGCTCCAGCTGTGTTCATGAGTCTTATGAACGGATTATTTCAAACCTTCCTTGAAAAGTTTGTAGTTATGTTTCTCGATGACATCTTGATATATTCCAAGGATGAGAAAGAGCACAAGGAACACTTGAGGCAAGTTTTGCAGTGTCTTAGAGACAATCAGTTGTATGGCAGCTTGTCAAAGTGTGCTTTCTTTAGAGCAAAGGTTAAGTACCTTGGCCATGTTATTTCAGGTGATGGGGTCTCAGTAGACCCATCAAATATTGAGGCCATCATGGATTGGCCAGCACCTACCACTGTGACCGAGGTTAGGAGTTTCATGGGTTTAGCCGGTTACTACAGACGGTTTGTTAATGGGTTCTCTTAGGTAGCACACCCCATTACCTCTCTTCAACGAAAGGGAAAGAAGTTCGAGTGGACTGAAAAGTGTGATAAGGCTTTTTAGGAACTCAAGAGAGCACTCACTAGTGCACCCATTTTAGCTGTACCAAAACCTTCAGTAGACTTTATGGTATGCACAGACGCTTCCTTGGATGGTTTGGGAGCGGTTCTTATGCAAGGTGGGCAAGCTATAGCCTACGAGTCTAGGAAACTAAAGACTCACGAGCTCAACTACCCTACCCATGACCTAGAACTCACAGCAGTGGTGCATGCTTTAGTTAGATGGTGACATTTTCTCTTAGGACATCAGTTCAAACTTCATTTAGACCATCAGAGTCTTCAGTACATCTTCACTCAGCCAAACCTTAATACTAGGCAGAGGAGATGGATGGAATTCTTATGTGAATATGATTTTGATGTCCATTACATCAAAGGGAAAGAGAACATGGTCGCAGATGCCTTGAGTAGGAGATGGCATGAGCTTTCTTCTATGTCTACTAGCATAGATTTGAGAGATCACATCCTCCATCACTTGCAAGAGGATGAGTTGTACATAGAGGTTTGTGAGTTGATTCGTTCTCAGAGACCCCTTGAGGGGAAGTTTTCAGAGTATGTCTTGGAGTCCGATGGGCTTTTGCATCATAGAGGACGTATCTATTTACCTTCTTCCAGGGGGTTGCATGATTTTGTGATGCTTGAGGCTCATAGGGCCCCTTATGTAGCACATCCTGGGGTTAAGAAGATACATGCCGACTTGAGGGAACTATATCATTGGCTAGGCATGAGGTTGAAGACTGCAGAGATGGTAGTCAGATGCCTAGAGTGCCAAAGGGTGAAGGCGGAACACCGTCATCCAGGTGGTCTTCTTCAGCCTCATGAGGTACCAGTGTGGAAATGGGACACCATATCTATGGATTTCATAGTAGGTCTTCCTATGT
>MU216802.1:89456-102830 GCA_018584345.1 Thuja plicata | reverse complement strand
ATATATATCTGTGTGTGTGTGTGTGCGTGTGTGTGTGTATATAAGTGTATATTGTATGCACCCTAAAATGGTCGCCTAGACTATGGGCCCCATTTATCAATTTATCAAATTCCTGAATCAATGCTTTGCAACATTTTCAATTCAAATCAATTTCCTTGATCAAATTGTGATTAATTCAATTATTTCAATATTCCTAAGGTTTGATCATTTTTATTTAATTAAAAGATTTAATCTCCCTTTTAATTATATAAAATTCATCTTATTTAATTAAATTAAATTCCTCCCATTTAATTAAATAAAATTCTTCTAATTTATTTAATTAAAAGAAAACCCCTCTTTTAATTAAATAAATAAAAATCCCCACTTAAAGCACTTTATTTGATGAAAAAGGAAATAAATTAAATAAATAAATAAAATCCCTTTTTCTCACATCTTCCTAAGTGGTGGATTTTTTGCCTCTTAATCATAGCATTTGATTTTTTGCCTCTTAATCTCTACCGTCCATTGCTCTTTAAAAGGAAACCTCTCCTTCTCAGATAGAATTTTTAGGTATTGTTATGTTGCAGGTTTTGAGAGCAATTTTGGAGGAGAATTTGAGCACTTTAGCTTGAATATTGCAAATTCTCTCTTCTTGTCTTCTTCTTCTTGCATCCATGGCTATTCATGTAGATTAGATTCATATTAGATTAAATCCATATTTCCTTTCATAGATTAAGCTTGCATATTGCCTTTTATAGATTAATTATGCATTAATATCATATAGATTAATTTCCTTTTATGCATTGCAATCATATAGAATAGTTATCATTTTCATGCATTGAATCTCTCATTTCATGGTGTACTTGCATGGGCACAACTAGGTCAATCGGAGGGCCTCCATTACAAACCTTTGCACTCCATGACTAGAGAGCAATGAGTAGATATTTGAGGCATCATTCCTGAGCAACCTTTGCTAGAATGACTCATAGAAGTGTGACACATTTTCATCACACATTTTTGGCACCCACCATGGGGCAGAAGATTCATTTTTTGTCACAGCTATTTTTCATAATTTATTTTTCGATTTTTGTATTTTTCTGTACTTTTCATACTTTCTGCAAGGAAATTTCATGCGACATTTTGCAGGTGTGCAGGTGAGATTTTGCTGGATTTTGTGTTTCCTCGCGAGGCTCTGTGCGGATCTTTGCGTGGCACTGTGCAAATCCTCGCACCACATTAGGCACCAGGCTGTGATTTGAATTGGTTTTCTATTTTCTGCTATTTGTGCGCTTCTTCGCATGGGCCTATGCACTTCTTCACGTGGTTGTGCACATCTTCACGCGGCACTGTGCTAATCCTCACATGAGATTTCACACCAGAGATCTATTTTTCATTGCTATATTTTTATATCTCTATTTTTCTTGCTAACCACTAATGTTTACTGGTTCTAGTGGTTTGTGATTTGTTGTTGCTATTGTTTTTGTTGTTTTGGACTTACTTGGATAAAAAACAAAACAATTCACATTGCATTGGATTTAAAGTATTTTGTTGATCTCTATAAGATTTGGATTTTGGAAATAAAATGAACCTCTCATTTGTTTAGCTTGAGTGTTTCTTGCTTTCATAGATCAAATTTCCAATTGGTGCTCTAAAAATGGACCTAGATTTGCTTCCTTACATATATGTTTCACATAGTAATTAGGCCCTATGAACACTATTTGTGGCAATCTTGAGAGAGTGGGCTTCATTCACTTGTCTTACATGCGAAGCTCTTCTTGATGATAGATCCCCTTGTAGGTAGGGAAGGATTTATTTTTATCTCATTGGTCAACTTGGTTTGGGATTCAACTTTTGGCGATACTTTCTCTCTTTGGGGAGATTGGTGTCATTTGTTTTTGTGTGAACCTTCAATGAGGTGATTTCAAATTAGTGGGTTAATTAATCTTGTTTGCTATGTTTTGGTGAGGTGAAGAGGCTAGAGGATTATTCTCTTTTCCCTTTTGGGAGAATCAGAAACTTGGAACCCTTGAAACCGAACTAAGTCCCCATGTGGTCCATATTATGAGTCTTCCTTGTTAGAGAGGGTTAATTGTAGTGGACACTCCCTTTATTGGGTAAACCACGTGGACAGAACCTCAAGTGGTAATAGCCATTTTTTCCATGATAGCGACAACCGCTATATAAATGTACTTGTGGAAGAAATCTCCATGGGTGTAGTTTCTTGTGGGTTGTTAGATCTCCTTAGTAGCTCCTGATTGATTAAATTCTTGAACTGTGTCAAAACCTCAGTGTGCCGGGATTGGATTTCACCCACTTGAGATTGCAAAAGTTGCAGAGTCAAACCATTACTAAGAACCATAGTGCAACCAAATTTTTATTCTCTAGGACTATGTGCGTGGTTGGAAAATATTTTGAGAACATACACAAGTAGCATTCTTATGGAGTAGAAATACTATGACACTATCCATGTTCATGCACAAGGTTGCTTTGTCCCTTGATCATTATTTGAAGACATTGATTGCTTGAACTCCCTGATTGTTGTATTGTGTGCCTGATTCATGATAAAATATGTTAATACATCTATTTTGTCAATTAAAACAATCAAAAACTAAGTTCTGTGTCCTTTCCTCACACGAGAAAACTATTTCTTCGCATCATTCATTGTGTTTCCTCATGCAGCTATCTGAGAATCCTCACAGGATATCTTTCCAATTTTTTGTTATCCTGTCACACCAGTCTAGTCTTTCTTCATACGCATGTGCATTTTTTCATGTGGTCTTGTGCTAATCCTCATGTGAGAAAGCATTTTGTTGCGTGAAACTTTCTGCCAGTGAGCTGTTTGTTGTCATTGTTGAACCTGTTTAACTTGTTGTCCTATTATTTTTGGTTTTCTAGCTTTATCTGGGTTAGATTAGATTACTTAACCCACTATTAGAAGCTTTTTTACGCTTAGAATTCTTTCATTTTGACCTCTTGGATTAGCAATCTTTGATTTCACAAGTGACCTTACTTGGAAGCTTGGTGAGCTAGGAACCATCCTTGTTGAAAAGATAAACCTTTAGATTCTTTGATAACACACTTGGAGAGTTTTGGTAGTCTCTTGTCCATCCACTTTTATACAATTTCAATCTCAATCAATATAATTTGGGTAATACCATCCTCTTGATCCATATGTGCTAGGGTATTCACCCAAATTTATTGGGCACCTCTATGGTAGTGTTGGCTTACGCCTTTTAAAAATTTTCTATGTAATCACCTCTTTTTGGATAAGTTAATGTCTTTTCTATCCTAGTTTGGTACCAACGTTTCTTAGGGTAATCCTATCAGCTAGTACATTTTCTTTCATGCCAGTTAGAACAAGATATCAATTAAATCAAGGAAAATGACCTCAAGTGGTTTTTAACCAATTACCCTTAGTTCAAACTCGCCAAAGACATAAGGGAAAGAACCCATATTTGATCAATCACTTAGGAATACTTTGGAAGTGTGGTTTGATTCCAAGAGTCATCTTAGTGAGTTGGGTATCCACTTAGTATCTTCTCACTCTTCTATGGATATGAGTTACACAATGACTCGAAGAGAAAAGGAAGCCAGGGATAAATGTTATGATGATATGTTTGCAAAGAGTAGAGATTCTATTTCATTTAGTGGTTCCTCTCATAACAGTAGACTAGCCTCACCCCTTATTTCAACAAGATGTTTAGATTCACACCAAAGGGATGAGAGAGAGAGGGGTAAGAGACATGCTTATGACGATGAGTTATCACAACATGAGAAACAAGGAGATGAACTTTATGATACTCATGTCAATACAACTTATACCAACAACTTGTTTCTAAATTCAAGACCAAGCTGGCCTCTTAAAACATATATTGATTACATGAGTGACAAACTCAAGAGGATTGAGCATGAAAAGAAAGCATTCCAAGATGAACAAGTTGTTAGAAACACTGAGAGGGGGGGGTGAATCAGTGTTTTTCTATTAATTACTTTTCAACAACTTAAACATAAATCAAACATACATAGAATCAGAGGAAAACCTTGGTGGGAATTATTACCCACAAATATTGTACTAAGTATTATCAGCTTGTGAGAGTTCCTTTGCCCTGTTAGAAGCAGTCTTTACAATATGAGTACAATGACCTGGTTAAAGGTCGGACCCTATTAGGAGTCTTTTATAAAACCTTGTTAAAGGTATATGGCTCACTACCTAGGCTCACTGCCCAATAAGATGAAGGCTAGAACCTTCTGAAAGATGATATGCAGTATATCAAAATGAATTGTTGTGATGACACTATTGTCTTATCAATTCTGTGTATGCGCAAATGCTCTTACTCACTTAAAGAGATATATCATATACTGACTTCATTGTACTATCCCTCTGTATCTTCCTCTTACATTATAATCGACGCTTGTAACATATCTTTACATTACATACTTATATCTTCAAATCCAAATAGGCGCGACCCAAAACAAAACACTAGTCGGCCCTAAAACAAAATATACAATGCTTCCAAACAATTTGGCTCAAGCGTGTTTACTACAATGTTAATTACATCATTACAAACATATAACCAAAGGTGCTTAGCCATTACATTAAAAAATAACACACGCTGATCAAAACACTTAGTCGGCCTCTATGCTCTGTCTCCTGGACTGTTGGTCTATTGATCTGCTTGTAACTTTGCCATACTGTAGTTCCATACTATGTGTGTCTGGATGTAGCATGTGCACATATCATACAACTTATATTTGAATGTGCATAAGCTAAATCGATCTCTCACACGTGCATTGATGTGTTGATCGTCGAGTATCTCTGTCTGCCCTGTTTTCATACTTAGTAATTTTGTCTTTCATGACAAAAACTAAACATGACTTTGTTGCCATGATGACAACACAAAATGAGTCATGCATCCTCAAGTAGTCAACTTTCCAACACAAGTTCATAAGGAAGAACAAATTAGATTCCTAGAGATGGAGAAACAAACTTTGATAGAAATGGAAAGGAAAGCCTTTCAAGAGTAGCGAGATAGGATTTTGGCTCAAAAAATCAATGATCCATTCAATCATATGCATGTTAGTGGTGGAAACAGTTCTCCTCCATACACTCCTCCTAGGACTCCATGAAGTAGGAGACATTCAAGATCGCCTTCACGATCTCCTAGCCCTAGAGTAAGAAGAGTTTCTAGAAATGATCATTATAGGAGACAAACTCCTCCTAGGAACTCAAGGCCACCTTCACAACATGCTCATTATGGTTCACAATATGGGAGTAGTAGCTCGAGCTTTGATCACACCTCCAAAGATTTCATGCAAATGCAACAAGAACCACTTTTTCAATGGTATGTGGAGAAATATGTGGAGAAAAACAAGGATAAGTTCCTAGAGAGTCTAATCAACAAGGGTGCTAGGGTCCCTTACAACTTTGATGTGCATAAAAAGATTAAGAAGCAAGGTCCATCCCAAGAGGAGAAGCTCAATGAAATGCAAAGAACAATGGACAAGATGTTTGCACCTTAGAATTATTTCTCATTGGACTCAATTTGTCCTAATCCTTTTGATAAGAGTGTTGACATGAAAGAATTTCCTAGAAAAGTTGAAATTCCTCAATATGACAAATATGATGGGAGCGGAGATCCACATGATCATGTGCGCTAGTTTTATGCCACAATTTTTGAGTTCCATCAAGACAATTCATACCTTATGAGGTTGTTCCCACGAAGTCTTGAGGGACAAGCAATGGAATGGTTTACTAAGATAACTCCCCCTGTTAAGACTTTCAAAGAGCTTATTCACAAATTTTTTCAACACTTTGCATACAATGTTTCAAGATCTATCACCTTGTTGGACTTATGTAGCTTAAAGCAGAATCAAAGAGAATCCTTTGTTACTTTCTTGTAAAGGTGGAGATGAAAATGCTCTTGCTATTCTAGAACTATTCTTGACAATGAAAAGATTGACATTCTTGTTAGTAACTTGGTTCTCGAAATGCGGTATGAAGTTAAGAAAATGGTTTTTGATTGATTTGACACCATGGTGGAGACTGCATCTAGAATCGAGGATGTTTTAAGAGAAAAAGGAATTTTGACTAAACATGGAAATAACAATAACAATGGTCAAAACAACAACAACTCTAATAAGGATAAAGGGAAGAACCAATATTGGAATAGGAACAAACAAGTGGTTAATGATGGAGTTGTGGATTCCTCCCAACCTAAAGATCAACCTGTGCTCCACTTATCTAGTAGTGTTCAAGCTACGAAGCTCAATACATCCAATCAACAAGAAAGTAAGCCAAGTTACCAAGGTAAGCCTAAGAGAAAAAGGCATCAATTTGCAAAACTTGGTGATTCATATGAGCAAATTTTAAAGAAACTTATTGATAACAATCTGGCACATCCTCAGGATGTTGTGCATTTTCATATACCTAAAGTTAAACCACATTGGTGGAAGGAGAAAGCCTTTTGCATATTTCATAATGGTATTGGACATGATGTTGAGCACTATTGGAAACTCAAGCATATCATTCAAGATCTCATTGAGAATGGACAACTTACAATAGATGGATTCAACACCAACGCCGATCATAAGGCATTCAAGGAACCTTTGCCCAAATATGAAAAGGGAGAAACCTCTAAAGTTAAGAATGGCAAAGCTGAGATCAATTATACTTACATAGATGCAGAGAATACTATCAACATGCTTGAATTTCTGGAACAAAATGTTAACATGATGAGTGGAAGAGATCCTTATGGTTATGATCTAGATGAAGACTCTCCTCCTATTTTTGATAAAGTAAGGGTTCCCAACTCTAGAAGGTTGTCTCAAACTTTTAATGTTGTTACCCGAAGTGAAGGTCTCATTGTCATTAGAGGACCCAATTCAAGCCAGTCAAGTAAACCTAAGAAAGTGGCATCCAAGCCCATCACCTTGAAACCAGCTATTAATCCTAAATTTAGTTATAGTCTTGTTGATCAGTTACAGAGAACCCCCGCTCAAATTTTTATCTTTGAGCTCTTAGAGTTGTCCCCAAGACATAAAAAAATCCTTGAGGATGCTTTGTGCATGGAAAATGTCCCCAAAAACTTAGATATTGATCAATTCTAGAATATGGTTAATCACATTGCTACCCCTCATTACCTTACATTTTTAGAAGATGATGATAAAGCTTTGAGCCATCCGCACAATCTTGCCCTTAATATTGAGGTCATGATCCATAGAACCTGTGTCAGGTGTGTGTTGATAGGTGAGGGTTTTGGGCTTAATATTTTTTCTTTTAATCTTTTGAAAGAATTGGGTTATTCTGAAGAGGCTATAGATACCAAAAAAGGGATTACTATCAAAGCCTATGATGAGGCAGAAAGAAGATCCAAGGGGTTGGTTGTCCTTCCTGTTAGGATTGGCCCTATTCAAAAGGATATTTTATTTCAAATAGTTGATGTCGGACCCCTTGCGTATAATATCTTACATGGTAGACCATGGATTCATGATCTGCAAGCAGTATCGTCTACCTACCATCAATGTGTTAAGTTCCCCTACAATGGAATAGAGATTTGTATACCTGGGGATAACACTTTATCTATTAATTCAATTTCAGCAGGGGCTCATGTTCCCCTCAATAGATAAGCAAAAGATTTTGATGCTACCTTAGCTAAATGTAAAGACAAGCTTAAATCTATAGACCTTGGTATGGGGGGTATCAACTCAAATCCCTCACAAAATTACCAGTTTCACCTCGGTCTTATGACAAACCTTCAAAAGAAAAATAAACCTTCCTCTTCAGCAATGACTTTATTTGGCAAATTTATAGAATCATCAGTGCCTATCCAAGATGAGAAAGAGGAAACATTTGTTAGAGACTGGATCTATAGAGAATAAAAATATATGCATAATGAGAACTTCTCTCCCTCTCTTAAAGCTTATGGAAGAGGGTATACCTTTGTCAAAAATATGGGCTATCCTAGATATGACCCCCTTAATCATAATTTGGATGCTAGATCTGAACCTCTTGATCATGCTCAATTTGGATGCAAGTCCAAGAAGCCAGTTGGCCTAGGATTTGAAAATTGCAACAAGCGTACTAATCCTCTCTTTGAAAAGATGGATAGTGACAATGAACCAGAGTATACCTAATTTGAAAAATCAACAAGATATGTGTGAAGATTGGGTCCCTTCCACTAATCTCCTTTGGGGAGATTCAGATATTTCAGTCACCCATGCATCAGCTGCAACTTTAGAACAAGAATTAGATATAGAAGATCCTTTGAGAGAGCATCAACAAAAGAATCTTGTTCATTTAATGGAAAGAGAAAGTTATACTTTTGATGAAAGTGGACCTTCTACATCACGATGTCCCAAACCTTCATGGTGTACGCATCCTAGTCACAGTTCAGATACAAGTTATAATGAGTATGAATGGGACTCTTTTTCAAAGCCCTCCATAGTTGATAGAGATATTGATGTTATTCACACTTTTAGTTCTCAACTTGAGGTAGCCAATGAGTCACATGTAGGATTAGAGGTTTTGAACCCACATGTTGCCTTAGTGGATGATTCTTCGCTTGTTAGGATGAATCCTAATTTAGGTAGCTTAGAGGGATACTTGACAGACTCTGACTCTTCGGTCACCACTGATAATATCATTCAAATTTATAACCTTGAACCAGTCATTGAATTGCCTCTTGCTCATCCCAACCTCATTGATTGGTCCCAACGCTATAAAGAAGCTGAGCTTTTAACATTCCAAAATGATTATGAGATAGCTTGTTACCTAAATTCCATTGAGCCTATAGTCTCTTCCACGAGTGAACTGGCTACCAGTATGATAGAGCCATACATCAAGTACCTTAGTCACAAGATAAGAAGAAAAAAAAATCAAAAGAATAGCTGTTATGATGGCGTAAACCACTGTGTGACAGTGTCAAAACCAAAAAAAAATTAAAAATAAATGACGTATCCAAGGGTGAAAACCTCTTTGAGACACCTAAGGATGAGGTACTTGATCGTCTCCCCAGCTATTTTCAAGATCAATCTTCAGTGCTTATTGAAGCAACACAAGAAGTCAATTTGGGTACAAATGAGGCTCCACAAATAGTACACTTGGTTGAATCCTTGTCACCTCAAGAAAAAGAAGATTACACTAAGTTCTTACAGAGAAAGAAGATCAATTTTGCATGGACTTATTCAAATATGCCAGGATTGGACATAAATCTTATCATGCATCACTTGTCTATAGCTCCAAATTTAAAATGAGTTAAATAAAAATTGAGAAAGATGCATCCTCACATAGCTCTTCTAGTTAAAGTAGAATTAGAGAAACTCCTTGGTGCAAAATTCATAAGAGCTATTGCCTATGTTGAATGGATATCAAACATTGTACCAGTTTCCAAACATGAAAAATTCATTCGAGTTTGCACAAATTTTAGAGATGTCAATAGAGCATGCCTAAAGGATGACTTTCCACTCCCTAATATAGACATGATAGTGGATATGACTGCGGGTTATGAGATTTATTCTTTGATGGATGGTTTTTCTAGGTACAATTAGATTAAGATAGCTCCTGAAGATCAAGAAAAGACTGCATTCACTTGTGCATGGGGTACCTATTGTTGGAACGTTATGCCTTTTGGATTAAAAAATGCAGGAGCTACCTATCAACGAGCTATGACAACTATTTTTCATGACATGATGCATAAAAATATGGAAGATTATGTGGATGACACCTTGGCCAAGTCTAAACAAAGAGATACACACTTAGATGATTTAGAAGTCATTCTAGATAATATGGAACAATTTCAACTAAGGTTAAATCCTAAAAAGTGTGCATTTGGAGTCACCTCTGGAAAGCTACTTGGATTCATCATTTCAGCAAAAGGAATAGAAGTGGACCCTGAAAAAGTTCAAGCAATCATAGATATGCCACCTCCTAGAAACATTAGTCAAATGAGGAGTCTTCAAGGATGTCTTCAGTCTATAAGGAGATTCATTTCACAACTAGCAGATAGAGCTCAACCCTTCAACAAGAACTTACATAAAGGAGTCAAATGTGTTTGGAATGAGGATTGTCAAAAGAGCATAGATCAAATCAAGAGGTATATGGAAAACCCTCCTATTTTAATGCCTCATTTCCCAGGGAAACCACTTATTCTATACATTTCAGCATTAGAATCTTCCTTGGGGGCATTACTAGCTCAGCTTGATGAAAATGGGAAAGAAAGAGCAATATACTACATTAGTCATACTCTTGTTTCATATGAGGTTAATTACACTAGCATTGAGAAAGCTTGCCTTGTTGTTGTTTTTTCTTCCCAAAAGCTACGACATTACAAGTGTGTGCACACTACACACCTCATAGAAAAAATAGATCCACTAAAATATTTGCTAAGTAAGGTTTCTCTCACGGGTAGACTTGCTAAATGGATGTTGATACTTTCAGAGTTTAACATAGAGTACATTGAACCTAAAGCAATCAAAGGACAATCCATAGCAGATCAATTGGCTGATTTCCCATTACAAGATAATGCCCCTGTTCAAGTTGATTTCCTAGATGAGCACCTCATGTACATGACTGAAAGAACATGGAATCTGTCATTTGATGGATCCTTTATGCAAAACGGTTCAGGAGTTGGTGTTTTGTTTGTTTCTCCTCATGGGTACACGATTCCTAAGTCTTACAAGTTATAATTCCCATGTACAAACAACATTGTTGAGTATGAAGCTTTAACCAATGGACTTAAGATAGCCATAGAATGGAGAATCACAAAGTTACACATCTATGGGGATTCACAGCTGATAATCAACCAAGTTAATGATGAATATCAAACAAAACATGAGAAAATGGTACCCTACAAGAAAATTATTGATTCCTTGAAATGATACTTCACATTTGTCACATTTTAGCAAATCTCTAGAGCAAAAAACAAAGAAGTTGATGCTATGGCTACACTTGCTTCACTCCTTTAGTTAGAGCAACATGAATCTAGATTTGAATTACTGATGGAAGAGCTACATCACCCTATCTTTTACTCCCAAGAAATCCATGTCATCTGTACCCTTGATGGTCATGAGTCATCCCTTTATAGTGCCATTTACTCATATCTTCATGATGGAATTATACCTGAAACCTTTAACCAATTTGAATACAAAAATCTTACCCAAAATGCCTCTCGCCATTCCTTTATCGATGGTTATTTGTATAGAAGGGGGTCTAGATGGAACACTTCTTAGATGCTTAGAAAAGGAAGAATCTGACCAAGTGTTAGTTGACATTCACAAGGGCATCTATGGGGGACATTCCAATGGTCTTTCCATGACCCCAAGGTTGCTTAGGTTGGGGTACTATTGGCCTACAATGCAAATTGATGCAGTAGCTTTTGCAAAGTCATGTGAAAAGTGTCAAAAATATGGTAACCTAATACATGATCCAGGTAGGGAGCTTATTCCTTCTATATCTCATTGGCCATTTCAGTGATGGGCCTTTGATCTTGTTGGGAAGATTCACCCCAACTCATCAGGTGGACACAAGTTTATTATCACTGCTACTGATTACTTCACTAAATGGGTAGAAGTTGTCCCACTTTCTGTTGCTTCCAGAAAGACAGTCTCTCTATTCATTATGAACCATATCATCTATCGATATGGAGTGCCTTCCAAGATTATCACTGACAATGGTTTAAAAATAATGACCTTAAACAACTCTGCAAGAAATTCAAGATTAAACAACATTGGTCCTCCATTTACTTCCCACAAGAAGATGGTCAAGCAGAGCCATCAAACAAGACCATTCTTAAAATATTGCATAGGACAGTTTGTAAGAATGGTAGAGATTGGCATTTACAAATAAATCTATCTTTGTGGGCCTATAGAATGAGTATTCATACTCCTACTAGGGCTACTCCTTTTTCCCTTGCATATGGTGTTGAAGTAGTGTTACCTTTGGAGGTTGAGATTACTTCACTTCAAGTTTCTCTCCATGGTCTAGTTACAGATGAAAACTACTGCGCCATGACACTTCAAGAGTTAGAACTTCTAGATGAGAAACATCAAGCATCATTTGACCATATGAGGGTCTATCAAAAGCACATGTCCAAAGCCTTCAACAAAAAGGTTTTCCCTAGATAATTCCAAGTGGGAGATCTTGTCCTACGTGAAAATCCTAAGAATCAACAACATAGAGATCAAAAGGGCAAATTTGAACCTAATTGGCTTGGACCTTACATCATTATAGAAGATTTTGGGATATGTGCTTATTAACTATCTACAGAAGAGGGAGACTAGCTCCTTGATGCTATCAATGTCTTGCACCTGAAGAAGTTCTATCAATGATGCCCATTCTGTCCAGGGGCATCCTTTGTACATAATTATTGATCCTGAAAAAATCCACAAAATGATATATTGTTAAAAATTCTAAAATTCAGAAAATGTCTTGAAAAAATGATCATCTTAGTGAAAACCTAGCAATGGGCACTTTGATGTATCTCAAAAAAATTATATATTCCAAAAATACAAAAAAAAAATTCAAAAAATTCAAAAATTCAAAAAAAATAGAAAAAGTGCCTTGGTAAAAACCTAGAAACAAGCGCCTTGGTAGAAAAAATTTTAAAAAATTATAAAAAGTATTAAAAAAAAAAGAAGAAAAAAATGAAAAATGAAAAAGAAAAAATTGTAATAAAATCCAAGTGGTGAAAACCTAGAAACAGGCGCTACTTGAGGCCTTTGCACCCCTGTTTCTTAGTCCATGTCCTTGACACTTAGCCTTTCTCCATCATGCCTTGTCCTTGTTGCCTTAGTCTGGAATTGGTCTTTGTCTTTGTCTAGGGGGCATAACTATGTTAGCTTTGGTCTCTTGGATGCGTTAGTCTTTAAGACACCTCTCAAATGGTGTTTTTCAACACCACCCTAACTGTATTTCTCAATACAACCCTTGACATTGAGTGTTTTTGAACACTTATTGGTTTGGTCTTACCCAGTTTTGTCATGTGGTCCTACCTGCTTGCAAGCATTTGATCCTTATCCTTGAAACTCAGTATCAGTTAACACACTTAAATTTTTAAATGCAACACTTGATGCTTGAGCTATGTCATCATCTTTTCTTTGTGTGCTGACTGTTATTGATTTTTGTTGAGTATCCATGTCTAATAAGTTTCTCCGTGATGCATAGCTAGTGGACTTGGGGCATGAGACTTATTTTTATTTGCTTCCTGCTTTATGATTAAATATTTTTACACAACTGTTCTACTGGTCATCCTGGCCTCTATGCCTTGATGCAGGTGTGGTTTTGCTATATTAAATTGGGTAAGCTAACATCATAGTCATCTTGACCTTTATGTCTTTGATGCTTATGTTAGAATCTTTCCACATTCCAATCTGATATAAATCACATTCATATCTTCATAG
>MU216802.1:71791-89404 GCA_018584345.1 Thuja plicata | reverse complement strand
GTTGCTCTATTGCAAGTACACCTTTGCATTTTCATGTAGCTTGCATTGTTAGACCTCGTGTTAGTTTGCATTTTTAGGCTGCATTATGAGTTTGCGAGGGTTTTCCTTCATCTTTCTTGTGGACTTTTAATCAATTGTGATTGCGTTCTGATCTTCATTTCCTTGTCTTATTTTGTGATCTCAATCAAAATTCTCTATCTTAAACAGTTGATTGATTTTGAGGCATTCTCTTTTGTAAGGCAAATTCTCTTTCTTCTATCCATTTCTTTCCACCTCTTCCAAACTTTTATCTTCCATTCTATTTCACCCCACTTCTTTTCTTCTAATTCAACCTTGGGGCATAATATTTCATGCTTGATGATCTACCTTGGTTCTGTGATCCTTGTATCTTTCATCTTACATCAAGAACCTTATCTTTAGTTCGATTTGATCAAGTTTATCAATTTATTGTTTCTCCTCTGTCTCATTTTGATTTCGATCACAAGGGGGCAGTACCTATCAAAATTCAATCCTTGATTACGCTTTATCAATCCCACTAATTGCTCTGCTTGGGGAAACCTTTCTTGAGATTCTTATCTCGGACATGTCAATTACTTATTTACAATGGTGTTGACCTTGTCTTTTTCAATCTGCTTATCTTTGTCCTGATGTCAATTACTTACATACAATGGCGTTGATGTCTGTGTTTTTTTGTGGTCCCAAATCAATCTCACATTTCAACTGCACTCTTTGACTATATGTGTTCCCAGAATGATCACACATTAGTCAAAGAGGGGCAAATGTATGCACCCTAAAATGGTCGCCTAGACTATGGGCCCCATTTATCAATTTATCAAATTCCTGGATCAATGCTTTACAACATTTTCAATTCAAATCAATTTCCTTGATCAAATTGTGATTAATTCAATTATTTCAATATTTCCTAAGGTTTGATCATCTTTATTTAATTAAAAGATTTAATCTCCCTTTTAATTAAATAAAATTCATCTTATTTAATTAAATTAAATTCCTCCCATTTAATTAAATAAAATTCTTCTAATTTATTTAATTAAAAAAAAACCCCTCTTTTAATTAAATAAATAAAAATCCCCACTTAAAGCACTTTATTTGATGAAAAAGGAAATAAATTAAATAAATAAATAAATAAAATCTATTTTTCTTCACATCTTCTTAAGTGGTGGGTTTTTTGCCTCTTAATCATAGCCTTTGATTTTTTGCCTTTTAATCTCTACCGTCCATTGCTCTTTAAAAGGAAACCTCTCCTCATTCTCAGATAGAATTTTTAGGTATTGTTATGTTGCAGGTTTTGAGAGCAATTTTGGAGGAGAATTTGAGCACTTTGGCTTGGATATTGCAACTTCTCTCTTATTGTCTTCTTCTTCTTGCATTCATGGCTATTCATGTAGATTAGATTCATATTAGATTAAATCCATATTTCCTTTCATAGATTAATCTTGCATATTTCCTTTTATAGATTAATTATGCATTGTTATCATATAGATTAATTTCTTGTTATGCATTGCAATCATATAGAATAGTTATTATTTTCATGCATTGAATCTCTTGTTTCATGGTGTACTTGCATGGGCACAACTAGGTCAATCTGAGGGCCTCGATTACAAACGTTTTCACTCCATGACTAGAGAGAAATGAGTCGATATTTGAGACCTCATTCTTGAGCAACCTTGGATGGAATGACTCATAGAAGTGTGACACATTTTCATCACACATATATATGTATATGTATGTATGTATGTATACGTATATATATGTGTGTGTGTGTGTGTGTGTCTGTATAATATATATGTATATATGTATGTATGTATATGTACACACACACATATATACACTTGTACGTATACATATATATGTGTGTGTGTGTGTCTATGTGTGTGTGTGTGTATATATAATATATATACATGTATATATATTATATATATGTGTGTGTGTGTGTATATATAATATATATATACATGTATATATATTATATATAAGTGTGTGTGTGTATATATACATATATATATACATACATACATACATATATATATATATGTATGTATGTATATGTATACATATATATATGTGTGTGTGTGTATATATGTATATATGTATGTATAGATATATATATGTATGTATGTATATATATACATATAAATATATATACATGCGTATCTATATACATATACATACATATATATACATATATATATATGTATATACATATACATACATACATATGTATATATATGTATACATCTACATACATATATATACATAAGTGTGTGTATGTATGTATGTATACATATACGTATATATATGTGTGTGTGTGTGTGTGTGTTAAATGTGGCCTTGTTATTCAACCATACACTTCAACATAGTCCTTGTTCATCAGCCACATACAGAAGTGAATATGAGTTATTCATCATGCATGCCTGTATGATTTGAGTTGTTGCCTTCTATCCAGACGAGGTTTTGAATGGCTCTTAGAACGAGAGTCTCACAACCTAGACCAATCCAAGAACGAAGGATTTTTCTCCATGAATGCAATGCAATGCAAGATTAATCTAAGAATGAAAGATGCAAGATTAACCTAAATGAGATTAAACTATGACATTATTTGAAAGAGATTGCAATGCAAGATTATTTTAAGAAATTGAAACTAATCTATTACAAAATGAGAGCTTAATGTAAATGAGATTATGAGCTAAAATACAGCAGTAATTCTTTATTCTAACAATGCATATTATTGAATGAGAAATGGGAATTTTTTTATAGACTAAGAGTCTGCTTAGAATAGAAAGTTTCCTTTTGAAATAAAACAAATAAAAAAGCTAGTTCAGATTAGCAAGTTTTCTTTAAAAGAAAACAATGAACTATTTTGTCTTTGTTTTTAACTGTTTTCTTTTTTATTTGAACTATTTTCTTTCTCTTTAAAGCACAGTTAATTCAAATTTTCTATTTCTGAACTAGAGAGAAGATTTTTGAGAGAATATTTAATTAAATAAAATAAAATATGACCTCATAAATGTATTTTCTCAATTATTTGAATAATTAAATTCAATTATTGAAATGAGGATATTTATTTAATAATTAAATATTATTTAATTCATCTTTTTATGTGTTTTAGCTAAAAGGGGTGAATTTAATTTAATTAAAATGTTGGGACTTTATAATTAAATTAATTCAATCATAGGGTTTGTTTAGCTAATTGATTGATATTTAGGAATTAAATATAATGTATGATTAATGCAGATTTAGGGTTTTCTACATTTGACACTCAGGTCGAGTAGAGTCAGTCAAAACTCATAATTGCCTAGTACAATAGGACTTTGATGATTCAGAAGAATGACAAATGCAACAAAATTGGTTAGGGTTGCAAGATGCCAATTTTGGGGTGTTACATTTTTCCCCTCTTTGAATTGATGTGCGAGCAGTGCATTGATTCAAAGTACAGTCTGATGTCTGAAGCACAAAAGAATAGATTACAAAAATTGATGATGCAAAGATCGATTGATGAAGATTTTAGAGTCATCTCTAGGATAGAGCTTAACCCTCTGAAGGCTAGGTTAGATTTCCAAGACTTCGGTCAAGTAGAGTTTTCGAAGGTCAACTCCAGAACAAAGCTTGATCCTTAGGGATCTGCGTTAGATTTCCTTGATACCTAATAGATTAAGATTTTGAGAATCATCTCCAGAATGAAGCTTGATCCTCAGGGATCTAAGTTAGATTGCTCAGATACCTAATAGATTAAGATTTCGAGAATCATCTCCAGAATGAAGCTTGATCCTCAGGGATCTAAGTTAGATTGCTCAGATAGCTAATAGATTGATATCTTTCAAAAGACTGTCCTCAGAACAAGGCTCAACCTTCAGGAGTCAGGGATAGATTTCCCCGATAGGTTTGTCCATAAAAAGATAGTCAATAGATATTTTTAGGACTATTTCCAGAACGAAGCTTAGTCCCTCAATATCTAGGTTAGATTTCCCAAACACTGGTTAGTTCAAGTTTTAGAATCATCTCTAGAATAGAGCTTGATTTTCAGGAGTCGGGGTTAGATTCCCCCAATTCTCAATAGATGAGATTTCAAGAATCATCTCTAGAATGAAGCTTGATCCTCAAGAATCTGAGTTAAATTTCTCAGATACTTAAAAGACTGAGATTTTGAGAATCATCTCCAGAATGAAGCTTGATCCTTAGGGATTCAGGTTAGATTGCCCCGATACCTAATAGATGATGAGATGTAGGGAACAAAGATGCCCCTGTTGATTGTGGAGTATCCAGTTTTGACTATTAAGTACAAAAAATTGAACATGCCGCGAGTGATGAGATGCCCCTAGTAATCAAGAATTTTGAATATCATATCAGATTGACTGGAATAGGTTTAATGATGTAATCATCCTACCCCCTCAACAGTGAAATGGAAAGATGGCACATCATAATGATGGTGGAGAGCGAGAAATTATAGATAGATGTTGAATCAGAGAACAAGAAGAACTCGAAATAGGTTATGGAAAAATTCAAAAGATTTAGAATCAATTTTGAGTGATTTTGAGGTATGGTTTACCAAGTTTGACTAGAGTGGACCAGAGTTGAATTTTGAGGAAAAAAGTCTAAGATTTGAAAAAGTGTTGATTAGATATGATTCTAACAAGAAAGCGACATCAGAAAGTTGACTACACAATCGTTCGATCGCGTCAGTCCCAAAGATTTTAAAATGCAATTTTGAGCGATATAGGAGTGTCAGATTTCAATTTCGATCCTGAAAATGGATTGAGCATATAGTTGAAGATAGAGAGTGAGGATCAAATACTTGTGTAGTCATGGTGAAGCCAGGTCACTAAAGAAGAACCCCTCAAATCTAGGAGAACACAATGAAGTGAACATCGAATTGCTGCCACAATGCAAGTCTAGAATGAAAATGCAATCCTATGCTAGATGCAATACCTATGACATGGTTGTGAGACCCATCGTATAATCATCATCATTGAGCATTTTTGGAACATCAGAGTCAATACAATCCTTACTAGTGCCACTGCAACCATAAGAATATAAATATGACTTTCATCAGATAAGATGTAGGAAACAAACGTAAGCACCAGGGCACAAAAGCCAAAATGACCTTAACATTGTTTCCAGTTGATGTTGCAAGAGTACACCAGTATCAAGGCATTCAAATCTAAGATAACCATGAGTGTGATTGTGCATAAAAAAATAAAGCAATAACAGTCAAGGAGATAGTACCAACCTCACCATGGCATACAAATAAACAAGATTGAGGGATGTGAGGTTTTTATGTCTTAATACAGGAGCTCTTATCACATACACCCTATTTATTTGATGTTGTCAGATCATTGGTACTACACCAACAAGTAGTAGACAAAGAAAATGTCAACGAATCCCATGAGAATAGACAACATACAAAGAAAGATTCAATCATAGCTTAGCCAATTTCAAATTTTTCAGATGTGTATAAGTATAGGGGTGTTGAAAAACAACATTGTGCTTGTGAGTGCATTGTGTTTGATTATCATCAATAGATGTTTATGTTGTGATATCCTATGTGTGTTGAAAAACATAGATGTGTCCAAAGATAGTGTTGAGAAACATTGTTTGAATTGGGGTGTTGAGAAACACCAGTTTGTGTCAGTAGATAGTTGTCCTTGAGAAGTGATAAGATTACCGACTCTAGATGCGATCAGATTTGGGGACCCATGCCCCTAGTAGTGGTGATTGACTTGATGTATGTTGTGAGAACAAACTAGATTTGTTTTCCCCCAGGTGTATGGCATTGAATCATTGTCAAGTCAGTAGGTTCACAAAGGAACCAGAGTGTCATGAAAGTGACCAAGAGCTATGTACAAACTAAAGAAAAGAATCATAAAGACTAAGTATCAATAGATAGAGCATTGAGTACAACTCCAACTATAATGGATGTGAGCAATCTCAATAGTATAGTGATAGTAGATAGATGTGGTGAGAACCACTGGTGACTGATGCAAGAGAGATTCTTGAGTGAAGAAGTCATAACAATAGCTAAGCATCACTAGGCAGATGTAGTGAGAACCACTGGTGACTGATGCAAAGAGAGATTCTCAAGGAAGGAGATCTCAGTATAAGAAAAGTGACAATAAGCAGACGTAGTGGGAACCACTGGTGACTGTCGCAAGGTAGATCCCAAAAGGTGATAGGACAATGCCCCCTAGACCAGGAGGGTTTCCCCTAGAGTATGACCAATTTCAATCCATGTAAGTTGGTGTCTTGAAGGTAATTGAGAGCATTTTGACTCCCATGAATCTGGGTTAGATTTCCCAGATACCAGAACATTTATCACCTTTCAAAAGACTGTCCCCAGAATGAGGCTCAATCTTTAGGAGTCAGGTTAGATTTCCCCAATACCTGTTGATTGAAAGATAGTCAATAAAGATTTTTATTTTTTTATTTTTTTGGGTGGATGCATCAAAAGTGCCTATTGCTAGGTTTGCACCAAGATGATCATTTTTTTAGGACTTTTTACGATTTTTATATTTTTAGAGACTTTGCAATTTTTAGGATTTTAGAGATTACTCGATCTCAAGCAAGATCACAATGGTTTTCCCCAATGTCTAGCAAGGTGTAGGACATTGCAGATGGATTAGAAAGTTGTTGTATGAGATGAATAGCCAATGATGGATGAAGAGGGTGAATCTGACCCTCAAGGACGGTCTCTTCAACATTACCCAATCAAGGGAAAAAATATTATAGCGATGTAGGCTCATGGAGCGATGTTGTATAGCATTTAGGGTAATGACCTGATGTCAGGAAAATTATGTGGTCCAAAAGAGTGAACATGTCAAGAGACTTCTAAGAACTTGTTTTTCAATTTTGATCAAGACCAAGGGGTCAATTTCATAGGATAGGATATAGCTATGATTAGGATAAAGGTTGATGGAGGTATAAGTGCATATTTTGGATTATGATAGGAATGCACAAAGATAGGAAGGATAGGGTTGGGATAAGCAAGATCATGATAGGGTAGCATGCATGAGAGAAATTAAATAGGCTGATGGAAGGTATCATGAATGTCAGGATACATGATGCTCATGGATAGGCTCAACCTTGTCAAGATCAGTAGAAGGAACATGGATGTTCACAAGCTAGCTGGATGTAAGATATGATAGGAGAAGATGACATGGAAGGAACTTTCCCCCAAGTGATGAGTGCAAGTAGGAGGAATTATGCATAGCGCCTATTTTCCAGGTTTTCATCATGGTACTTATCCAAGGTACCACAAGAAGTGGTTTTCACCATAGGACAGATTGATTTATCTTTACTTTTGCTACCAAGGTGCCTATTTACTAGGTTTTCACCAAGGCACTTTTTCTTTTTTTTCTTGTTTTCATCTTTTTTTATTTTATGGATGAACTTAAGCTTCTAGCTCTTTAGATAGTGCTCCTCTGAAAGATATGATATAATAGGCCAAGGCCATTGAAAGTATGCTCACACATGCTGATAGGGTGATGGTAAAGAAGATTGATATGGAGGATAAGGGAGACGGTAGTCAAGGATTTATGCGATGGATTAGATGAGAGGAATGGCAGGAATATGAGATAGATGCGTAGGAGGTAGGTGCAAGATATTGGATAGGGTATTGAAAAGTTTGTGTAGGCAAGATCAACATCGACACATCTTGAAGGACAGTGGAATGATAGAGGAAAAGTGTGTGAAATGGATTTAGGTTTTGATATGGATCTTGGTGCACAAGGACCCAAGATGGATGAATACATATTCAAAAAAATGGATTTTGGGACATGAGGACCCAAAATAGGTTTAGGAGATGAAAAATGTTTGAAAGGAGATGAAGTGGAAGCCTTTGGAAGCTTGGACGCTAATTCTAATTTTAGCTTTTTGTTCAAACATTTTAAGAGAGACTTGGGAATCCACATAACTTTTGCTTTTCTTTTGTATCAAAGTCCTTTACAAGAGTCTTGGGAATCCACATAGCTTTTTCTTTTCTTTTTGTATCCAAATCCTTTAGAAGAGACTTGGGAATCCACATAACTTTTGATTTTCCGTTTGTATCAGATGATTTAGAACGCAATTCTTTCATAATGGATTTAGGAACCCATATTTTCTTTAATTTGGTTCTTTTCTCAGTGGACCTATGTGGTCTCATGAATATTTCTTTTGTATTTGTAGTCACATGTTGATTAGATGGGACATAGTGATCTTCATATGTAGGTGGATTCTTGTATTGCTGATTTGTTCGTTGTACATCCAAATTGCTTCCAAAAGACTTAGGAATTGTGGATGAATGAGTTTGATATGACCGGTTCATATGGATTGGGTGATAGGAAGAATTCAAGGATGTATGTCTTTGTTGATCTTGATAGGAGATAGGGTAAGTAGATGCAAAGCTAGTATTGATAGGCATGGTAGATGGGGGGACATAAGGACCCAATATAGATGGAAGGTTTGACGGTCTCAGCTTTGGGATGTAGGGACCAAGGATGGAATTGGAAGATGGAGAAGACTGATGCTTACATTTGAATGGAGGGATATAAAGTGTGGAGGGGATATCAACATCTTTAGAGTGAGCTGCATGACCAAGGCTCTTCTCTTTAGAATTCATCTTTATATCAATAGGAGCATAAGTAGCTTTGATAGGAGCAATTGAAGCTTGATGGGATGTATTTTTCTGCAAGGGATTGATGCTCTGATCTTGACAAGGATCATCAGATGTTGTACAAAGGATACTTTTCTCTTGATTTTTAATAGGTTCCTTAGAGATGGTGGAAAGGATATCTTGATCTTGCTTGGGAGATGGATAATATATAGGAGATGTAAGAGTTTCTTCTGGGAAGAAATGGAAGGGGGTGATAAAATTATCATGAGACTCTTGAGATGTGTGACTTTGGTCAACCATTGGATAAGGATGGATGGTGTCTTGATCTTTATCATTGCTGATATTTGTTTCTTTGCACATTGGATTTCTCTCTTGACATGGAGCCACTTCTATGAACAAGGTGGGAGTTTTGATATGCATGAGGGATCCTTGAAAGGCTTATGGAGTATCATTTTGAGTATGCATGATAAGCATTGAAGCACATGGAAGCTTGGGGTCTATGATCTTTAGAGCCTAAGAAAGGCTTGCATCTGTATGTTGATTAGCTTGGATCTCTTTTAGAGGTAGTCCTTGAGAGTAAACATAGTCAGTATTAGGCTCAATTCTTGATAGAGATGAGGAAGCTTTAGGAGATGGAGGAATAGTGGAAGAACTAGATGGGATATGCGAACCATTACTAGACATGGATTCTTGATATTGATCATGCTTGAGATTAGTATCTTCACTAGATGATTCATTAGGATTTTCCACTTTGATTATGCCATCATCTATGAGATCTTGGATTTTATGTTTCAACTCCATGCAATATGAAGTTTTATGCTTGTTATGTCAATGATATGCACATAGAGACTCAAGAATCTGAATCCACATGATGTGGCTTGAGGCAATGTGATGAGATTATGCTCAAGAAGTGCTTCCAATGTTGATGTATAAGATTGTCCCAAAGGAGTAAAGATTCTTTCTAAAGGATAATTAGACGCTTCTTTACTTGCAATATCCTTATTTTGTGCATAGAAAAGGATTTCATCAGATTTTGTCATAGTTTCCTCTACATTCTCTTGATCAAAGATAGGATTGTCGTAAAACTATTCTTGATCAACGATGGGATTGTCATACCAAGATTTATCCATGTTGGAAGAAAGTGGAGAGATGTGAGAATCATGATCAAATAGAAAAGGATAGGTTGATCTTAAGGAGGATTCATCGGATGGAGTATCCTTTTTCCCCGTTAATCCTTGGAGTTCAGATTCCAAATTTTGAAGTTGTTTTAATAAAGTTGCCCTAAGAATCTCTTCTTTGCATTTAGACATTGTAAGATTGTCTTGATGTGCTTGCTTAGAAGATTGAAGAGAAGGTGTGATGAATCAATTGATTGAATAATAGGTGTTGAAGTGATATCTAAAGTGCTAATTAAGTCCAAGACCAAAGGAAAAAGCAGATAATGTCCAACTGAGACAGAGATAGCAATGACTTTGATCTTGAATCAAGCTTGACGAACCTGCTTTCGCAACTCAGGATAAGGATAGCGCAGACAAAGATTATAAGATAACAAATCACTTGGACTAGCATAGAAAATTTAGATTTCAAAATAGAAATGAGTCAGACTGTCAATAGATTGTAGTCAAAGACAGACTAGTTATGATGTTGATGAAAGCATGGATTTGTGAGGATTCGGACAGAACCTTCACAGCAGAATACAGAATTGGACAGCAAGGTGATAGATTTCTAGAGTTCCTTAAAATAACTTCTAGTTCACACAGGAATAAATAAGTTGATTCGCTTGACCGACAATGTGATGGTACCTAAAGTGTTATCCAAGTCTAAGACCAAAGAGACCAAGAGACAAACATCCAACTGAGAAGGAGATAGAAAAATACTCTGATCTTGAGTCAAGGTTAACGAACTTGCTCTCACAACTCAGAACAAGGATAGCACAGACAAAGATGATAAGATTGAACAAACAACTTGGTCAATTGGACAAGTGTAACAACATCAAATTTCAAGATAGTGATACGTTAGACTAACAACAGATTGCAGTTGCATGTGAACTAGCAGAAGCGTTATAACAGTGCAAATTACAGAATAGACTAAATGTAGTAGGATAGACCAATGAAAGACTAAGTTTTGACTAGTTTTTGAAACAAATTTGACAGAGTTTCGACAGAGTTTCAAAAGAGTTTCAGAAAAGACAAGATAGGAAAATATCCAAAGTTTACAATTTTCCAGATTGTTTGATTGTTGTTGTTGTTTTTGTTGTTTCAGTAAACACTCACGCAAAACACATCATGGAGATTGTTTGTTGTAAAAAGAAAATAATAGACACAGCACAATCCTAGGTAAGCTAGGGCAATATCTGTTGAATTCTCACTTGAACTGAATTTTAGCCACGCTTACTCATAGCGAACAACTTAGAAGCTTGGAGGCATGGGCTCCTCCTTACAGTGCACTCACTTCTCAGGCACACCAAGCTTTGAATCCCAAGAGAATTGCTTCCCAAAGGATTTTTGTCTCTACTAAGAGTCGTGAAAGTGTGGGACGTCTTAGTCGGTCTCTGACCTTTCGTGCCAACAAATAGAGGGATTTTGGATACTATAACAAAGGTTTGTAGTAAGGACATCCATTCAGGCAGTTGTGATCAAGTCATTTTCCAAATAAAGGGGGCTCTCCCAATCCTTTCAAAGAAAGGTTTTCACCTTACCAATGTAGGGACTTTAACACACCACTAGGGTACTAGAGGATATTTTGGTTACCACAATGAATTCACACCTGTCCATTGTGAAACTAATCACAATGGCATTTTTTATATACCGGTTCAGAAGGGCTTGGCTTTAGCCTATTACCGGTTGGGCAATCCACTCTCACTGGCTCTATTAAAGCACTCGGGAGGTAGCCACGCTAAAAGAATTATATGAGTTTCTCTTACACCCAAG
This sequence comes from Thuja plicata, assembly GCA_018584345.1. Lineage (NCBI taxonomy): Eukaryota > Viridiplantae > Streptophyta > Pinopsida > Cupressales > Cupressaceae > Thuja > Thuja plicata. The sequence continues at coordinate 77,872 of MU216802.1, read as the reverse complement.
ATCAATGAAGTCAAGGGGAGAGGATACATTCATATAATTCTTAGGATTACAATCTAAAAGACACTTCAAACACATAAGAAAATGACAATAATGTTTATGTATTTTTAATCATCCCAAAAGGGCGAGAGCATAGTTTCCTGACATCATTGTCATCCCTAAAAATACCAAATAGAAGTTCATTTTAGAACTCTTGCATGTGGGTTCATATTTTAATAAAACAAAGCACAATGTTTAGTGCACTATCGATCAAGGCAAACTGGAAGATGATTCATTAGTAGTCTGTGTTTTTAGTCTTCTTTTCAAACATCCTGCAAACCATTGTTAGGCTGTAATCAACAAGATAAGTCAGAGAACAAAAAAGCCCAAAACTTGTCAACGTTAAAAAAAATTAGAAAATCAAAAATGTGATTACATATTCAGAAAGAAGATAAAAAATCACGCACTTTCAAAAAAAATTGCACTCAAAAATGTTATCGTATGAGCCTGTACGAGGCTTTGGAAGCTGCAAAATAGAGGATTAGACAGGTATAGTGATGAAAACCTGAAATTTATGATAAATTTGTTACTAAAATCTAAAAACTAAGAAAAACCCAAAAATCTTCAAACAATTCTACCCAAAATTAAAAAAATGCACTCAATTTGGACCTAAAATGAGCAAGATATGATCGTTTAAAGTTAGACTGCAAATTCAAAAAGCTCAATGGTGAAGGCTAAAGATTTTTCAAACCCTGCTGACATCATCAACCTACAATTTTAAATTTGACAGTTTCATGGCTGTCACATAAGGTCATGCAGAATGATGGTTTGACGGCTGTCAAATTTATCATAGTGAAAAAAATCTGATTTTTTTTTTTTAGATTTTATTTTTTATTTTTTTCCATTTTTTTTTAAAATATGCCTCAGGTTGCGTGTAGAGATGATCAGAAATCTACCTTAGTTTTCATGCAAAAGGGTTGTATGCACTACTTGGGAAAAAAAATTTGCCACAGATGTGACTTTCGCCGGTTATGAACGAGTTTACAGTCGTTTTCAACCGAAACGATATTCCAGACGTAATGGTGCAGTTAGATTTGGCACAAAAGGAGAGCTTAAAAGGCGCTAAGAGAATAATAGATAGAAGATAGAAGGAATTTTCAAACTTCCTCCACGCTAAAACAAAGATAAAATGCGTTTTTTTACTTGCAAAATCAGAGTACAAACATGATCCCAAGATTTTTAAAATTAACTCAAATGTGATGACAGAAATAGATATTTTTCCCCACAGTGGGTGCCAGAAATGTATATGTTAAATGTAGCCTTGTTATTCAGCCATACACTTCAACATAGTCCTTGTTCATCAGCCACATACAGAAGTCAATATGAGTTATTCATTCTGCATGTCTGTATGATTTGACCTTTTGCCTTCTATCCAGACGGGGTTTTGAATGGCTCTCAAAATGAGAGTCTCACAACCTAGACCAATCCAAGAATGAATGATTTTTCTCCATGAATGCAATGTAATCCAAGATTAATCTAAGAATGAAAGATGCAAGGTTAATCTAAATGAGATTAAACTATGACATGATTTGAAAGAGATTGCAATGCAAGATTATTCTAAGAAATTGAAACTAATCTATTGCAAAATGAGAGCTTAATGTAAATGAGATTATGAGCTAAAATGCAGCTACAATTCTTTATTCTAAAAATGCATATTCTCAAATGAGAAATGGGAGTTCTTTTATAGACTGAGAGTCTGCTCAGAATAGAAAGTTTCCTTTTGAAATAAAACAGATAAAAAAGTCAGTTCAGATTAGCAAGTTTTCTTTAAAAGAAAACAATGAATTGTTTTCTCTTTGTTTTTAACTGTTTTCTTTTTTATTTTAATTGTTTTCTTTCTCTTTAAAGTACAGTTAATTCAAAGTTTCTATTTCTGAACTAGAGAGAAGATTTTTGACAAAATATTTAATGAAATAAAAAAGAATATGACCTCATAAATGTATTTTCTCAATTATTTGAATAATTAAATTCAATTATTATAATGAGTATATTTATTTAATAATTAAATATTTTTTAATTCCTTTTTTATGTGTTTTAGCTAAAAGGGGTGAATTTAATTTAATTAAAGTGATAGGACTTTATAAATAAATTAATTCAATCATAGGGACTGTTTAGCTAATTGATTAATATTTAGGAATTAAATATAATGTATGATTAATGCAGATTTGGGATTTTCTACATTTGACACTCATGTCGAGTAGAGTTAGTCAAAACTCAAAATTGCCTAGTACAATAGGACTTTGATGATTCAGAAGAATGACAAATGCAACAAAATTGATTAGGGTTGCAAGATGCCAATTTTGGGGTGTTACAATATATGTGTGTGTGTGTGTGTGTGTGTACTTATATATACACATGTATATACATATACATATATGTATATATGTATATTTATATATACATATAGACATATATATATATGTATATCTATATATATATGTATATGTATATATTGATGACATGTAACTGATTGAATGTTTAAAGATGTTAAATTGATGATCATGCAAGGCATTAAATCAGTTAATATATTGTATTGTCATTGATGTCAACTTGATATAATCTATATGGTCATGGAGATACTGTCAAAGACTTCAAAGAACTGATGACTTAAGGCTATGCTATCAGTAATGCATACAAGTCAATTATTCACTAAGTGACTGCATACACCGACAGAGTGCACACTAACGGTTAGAGTAAAAGAGCAGAGTTACAGTGTTACCCGACGAGATAATACACTGCATTATCGATGAGCAGAGTTACAGTGTTGCCCGATGAGAAAAACACAGTGTAACCCAATAGAAAGAAATTAAGTGTTGCCCGACGAGAAGACAAGGATGGAGATCCTGATGACAATTGAAGTCACACCGACAGAACAGTTAGTTATCACCGATGACTAACTGAAGTGTTGACCGACAGAACAGAGAGTTCAGAAAATGACAAAATGCTTAGCTATCAAGAAGCTAAAGATAGAATTAACGGATACTTATCATTGTTTTAATCATCTTGATAAATCCAGAGTTAAGTAATTGATTTAAAGCTGATTTGTCCAGTTGGCAAGAAGATCTCTTTGAGATAAATCAGGAGTTTGTTTTAAATCTATTGGCAAGAATTGTGGAACACGCCAAGAATCAAGAAAGCCAAGAAAAGGGGAAATCATGTCTATATAGAGACAAACCCAATTCATTATGAATTGGTGTGTGGGGTGATTGAGAGAGAAGAGGAAAGATGCTAAAGAAAATCTGAAGAAGAAGAAAGTCTTCATTTAGTGTTGATCAAAAGGCTAAAGGAAGAGCTAGATTTTGCAGACACCGACGAACAGTGAGACAACATCACAGAGCATAACAGTGTGGAGCAAAGGTATAAGTGATTATATTGATCAAAAAGGTAATGGAATTACAATAGATCTAAAAATCTGCAATTGAGTTGTATGTATGAACAGATCATTAGTGTTTTAGTTTAACCATTGAAGCATCAAGTCTCTTAACCGAGAAGGAATTAAAAGTCTTTTACAATTGAGATACATCCCAAGGAGTATTAAAAAGTTTGATCATAAAAGTAGCACTGGCTATGCCCGATACCTATTGATAGGCTAAGTGAGTGTTTGATCAAGGATGGTAGCATTAGATGTCAAATAATAGGTGACAAACTATCTTTTAAAATTCTCTAACAAGGTCACACCTAATAGTGTGTTTGTAACCTTTAACAGGGTTGGCTCTTAATAGGGCTCACTTTAGAAGAGTGAAAATTTGGGGTACCGATCATAGTGGTTTTTCTCCTAACAGGTTTTCCACGTTAAAAATCCATGTGTTATGTGTGTATGATTTATTTCTTTATTGTTTTGCATCTCACATAGTTAATTCTGGATTGATCGGTATACTCTGCATATTTACTGTGTTTTGGTAAATAGATGACTTTTTATCAGTAAACAGACAGAAGAAGGTTGAACAAAGCAATCCGACAAGTAGTAAATTGATATAAGTATTTAATGGCATTCATCCTATAGGACAAAAGATAACTAGAGGCATAATTTATGATTATAAGTTTTAAGGGTTGATTTAAGGATTAAATTTTGAGGCCACTAATTCACCCCNAATCCCCCCCCCCCCCCCCCCCCTCTCAGTTATTACTAACAATTGGTATCAGATCTTGTGTGCTTAGAAAGGAAGGTTTTAAGACCTAAGCTAAAGATCACAAGATGAACAGATGAAATGTGCCCATGTTGAACAAAGATAATTTTGCTTCATAGCAGAGGAAAATAAGACTCCACTTACCACGTATTGGTAATGATGTTACTCAATACTTAGATATTGAATATGTGTTTCCCACAGGAGCACCAACAAGTGAACAATTGAGAGAGAAGCATGAGCACAACTGCATGATGATAGAGCTTGCTTCCTCACTCTCCGATGTTGAATTTGAAGATGTCAAAACCTGCAAGACTGCAAAGTAGATGTGGGACAAATAGAAGCTTGTACATGGTGGTGACAAGAATATTTTGAGAGCCAAGGCAGAAAGCCTTAGAGGAAAGTTTGATGATCTCAAAATGAAAGAAGGTGAAAACATCGCACAATACAGCACAAGAATCAAAGAGGTAGTCAATGCTATTCGAGGAGCTGGAGGTGTACTAGAAGAAGATACAGTGGTAAGTAAAATTATAAGATCCTTACTGCCTACTTATGCTATTAGAGTATCTGTCATTCAATAAATGAGAGAAGTAGAAAATATAAATGTTACTCTAGACAGTTTAATTGGAAGATTGATTTCATTTGAAATGAATAACTTTGATAATAGGGTCTTACCAAACATAGAGTCTGCATTCAAAAATTCTATGAGAATAAGTAAATCAAGTCATAAAAATACTATGAGAAAAGATATTGATAGTGAAAGTGAAGAAGAGGATCTTGATAAAATTGAAGCACTTATGGCCAGAAGAATGCAGAGAGGAAAAGGTAAATTACCACTAGTTTGTTTTAATTGTAAAGAGATTGGACACTTTATTGCAAGATGTACTAACAGGAAAAAAGATGATAGAAGCAATGACAGAACATTTGAAAAGAAGTATGATAGAGGTGATTACAGAAGCTACCAATAATTAGAAATAAGAGATACCTGAGACTACAAGGACAAAGAAAAGAAGGCTAGTTACCTAGCTAAATGCAAAGATGATGACACTAACACCAAATCTGATGAAGACATCGAGATGGTGTTGTTATCCAAAATCTAATCATACAGCAAAGTAGGCATCAAAGCAGAAATTTGCATGTTATGTTACCCAATTAAAACTATCTTACAGTTTTTGATGATTTACATTCACTTGTTACATTTATTATCAGATGTTCATGTACTCTAAGTATTGATCAAATTATTACATATTCAAAATTCATCATTGATCATTACATTGTGCATTCATAAGAATGTAGTACAAATGTCCTTTGATTCATGTTTCATGTTTCAATAAACATAGTACATTGCAAATGAAAGTAAACAACTGAGGTATAGAATAGGGGTCCCATGCATTTCCTTTTATTTGTCTTCTATCTGCTAGTAGTTGGTCAGGTCCTCATCTGCATTCTAGGTCATTCCCAAGTCTCCATCAGCATCCAGGTCCTTAGGGAAAAAATCTGCAAAAAAGAGGGAAAAGAAGATGGTTAGATCCTGATGGATCTAAACAATGCAAAGGAAGGAATTACATACATCAGCTATTTACTTGTGTCTGCATAGCAATCTGAACTAATAAATGTAACAAGAAAACATGAATCAGCACTCACTATAAGATAGTGTTAAAGGGACGTGTTTTTAAACATGAAACCTTTCACTTCTAAACATCTATTACAGTGTATGTTTTCAATTTTGATCAGGTTTGACAAGCTTCATTGAAGAAATCTTTCTCATGTATCAACTCCAATTTGTTAGTCCACCCAATCATATAAGTCAATCAGTATTCATGAATGAATGTATGATGGCATTCACCCATAAACACTGACTGATACATATCATTTGATGACCCAAAAAATTGAATGATTCTGTGTGTGCAAATGAACATGC
>MU216802.1:36430-68294 GCA_018584345.1 Thuja plicata | reverse complement strand
CCCTACTAAGTTTCAAATCAGGAGGTGATATCCCATATTTTATAGGAACCGGCCTAGAATCCGGAGATTCCTCTTCATTCATAGTCTACCCACAACTAGGAGAGGTTTCCATTGTGAGGATGGAATTGTAGTGTAGCCCTAATGCCTGAGTTAGGGTGACAATTCTGAGCCTGAACAGGTGTTTGTAGTAGTGAAAGATAATTCAGATGATGATGAAGAAAGGTATGTAGAAACTACACTCATATCTAAAGTGAGTAAAAATGATGTCTGAATCATAGATAGTGGTTTCACTCACCATATGACCGGTGATAAGCAAAAGTTTGAGATTTTTTAATACTATAAAGTTGGTTCAGTAAGAATGGGTAATGACACACCTTGTTTAGTTGAAGGTAGAGGAACCATAATGTTGAATAACTAGATAAAATGTGAAAATTATTATTGGGTAAATTGATTGAATCATAATCTATTGAGTGTTTCTCAGTTGAATAATTTAGGTCACAAAGTAGCATTTGAGAATAAGAAGGCAAAGATCTTCAATAAATCAGGAAATCTGATTGGTACTGGTGAGTAGACAAAAGGTAACTTATTCTATCTAAATGATACTGACACCACTTGTTTGATTGCTACAACAGGTTTACCTACAATGAGGAACCTAACACTCTACCCAACCAATAATGTAGAGCTCCCAACCAACAGATCATTGCACCCGAGCATCAGGCTGCAAATGCTGACCATCAGGATATTGCTCAAGATGATGCACAAAGTGATGGAGAATAGAATGAAGAACAAAATGATGATCAAGCTGATAGACAAAGATTTGAACATGTACTTTCTAGATATGTCAGAAGGAACCATCCATAGAACCAAATTATAGGAGACAAGAAGGCTAGAATGAGAACCACAAGTAAGTCTCTAAATACAAGATGTCTTATTTGTGATTTTGAGCCCAAATCTGTCAATGTTGCACTAGATAATGATGAATGGATAAGTGATATGATTGAGGAGATTGAGAAGATAGAGAAAAATAAGACATGGACACTTGTACCGAGACCAAATGACAAGAATGTCATCGGTACAAAATGGATATTCAGGAATAAACTGAATGAGAATGGAAAAGTCACAAGAAATAAAGCAAGACTAGTATGAAAGGGATATGCACAAGAAGAAGGGATTGACTATGGAGAGACTTTGCACCCATTTCTAGGCTAGAAGGAGTAAGAATATTTCTTTCTTATGCTACATATAAAGGCTTCAAGGTATACCAAATGGATGTCAAGCATGCATTCCTAAATGGAATACTTGAGGAAGAGGTATACTTTGACCAACCAGAAGGGTTTTTTGATCTAGACAAGAGGAATATGGTATGTAGGCTACACAGCCTTGTACAGATTGAAAAAAGCACCCCAAGCCTGGTATGAAAGACTTCACTTCTATCTTATAAGTATTGGATTTGTAAGGACTAGTAAAAACAATAATCTTTATTTGAAGGAAGATACTGATGCTAACATTTTGATTGTTGAGATATTTGTTGATGACATCATATTTGGAGGCAATGATATGCTATGAAAATCATTAACAAATGAGATAGATCAAGTTCTTTCTTCGTCTACAGATCATGCAACAAGATGAAGGTATTTTCATTACACAATCCAAGTACATCAAAGAAGTATTGAAAATATTCAAGATGGAAGAATCCAAACCAGTTGGAACACCGATGGCAACAGGATGTAAACTGACAAAGGAGGACAAGTCATTAGAGGTAAATTAGACTTTGTACAAATCAATCATTGGAAAACACATGTATGTTGTACATACTAGACCAGATATTGCACATGCAGTAGGAATAGTTGCTACATTTTTTGCTAATCCCAGAGAAACACATATGACTGCTATGAAAAGAATCCTAAGATATCTAAAGAATATCAAGGAATGTGGCTTATAGTATAGAAGAGAAGGAAAATTTAAACTAAAGGTCTTTACCGACATTGATTGGGCTAGAAATATTGATGATCGAAAGAGCACAACTAGAGGAGCATTCTTTATGGGTGACAGACTTGTCACATGGATCAGCAAAAAGAAAGGATGCATCTCCCAATCTACTACAGAGGTAGAGTATGTTGTTGCTACTCCAAACTACTCAAATATTGCATGGATCAAATAGTTACTAGAAGATATGCATATGAAAATTCTATAACCAATAATTATATATTATGATAATACAAGGGCAATAAACATTTCCAAGAATCCAATCATGCATGCTAAAAAAAGAATATTTCCATCAAGTATCATTATCTAAGAGAACAAGTTCAGGCAAAGGAAGTGATACTTGAGAATGTGCAATCAAAGGAACAATTGGCCGATATCTTCACCAAGCCACTGCCCAAGGATGCATTTGAATACTTGACAAAGAGACTAAGGGTCATACCCTTGTCTACTAGTTAGTAAGATGACTAAAAGGTTGTATTAGCCTACATATTATCATAATATCATTCATGTTAATGCAAGCAGAGAGATGGACTTAAAATATACATCTATACACAGCAAGGTATTTATCTACACTAAGCACCAGAGTTATTACCGATGGAATGGGAAATTCAAGGAATATATTATGGATAGAAAGGATCTATTTGGCATCACTGTCAAATATTTGTCTGAAAAGATGTTTGGCATTGCTATCAAAGGGAGAGAGATATCTCATTATCATACTGATAAAGGGAGAGATTATATCCATTATCATCTCAGGGAGAGATCGTATCCATCAAAGTATCCAAAGGAATAAATGCAACAAAGAAAGGGAGAGTACACACAAAGGAAGAAGAAACATCAAAAGAATAGAGAACAGTCAAAGGGGGAGAGTTTGACACAGAAGGAGAACACATCACATCAGAGAGAAAAAGGCTCTACATCTATCTAGTGAAGGGATTGAAGACAGTATGAAAGCTGCAAGAATCATATCAAATCTATTTGAGCTTACCGATAGCCATACATTTGTATTAGTTACATAAAAAAAGGCTTGATGAAACTATATATTTCATATTGTATTAGCAATAGTATAGTATGATAATGTAGTATGTTTCCATCAATGCCAAAGGGATAGATTGATGACATGTAACTGATTGAATGTTTGAAGATGTTAATTTGATGATCATGCAAGGCATTAAATCAGTTAATGTGTTGTATTTTCATTGATGTCAACTTGATATAATTTGTATGGTCATGGAGATATTTCCAAAGACTTTAAAGAACCGGTGAATCAAGGCTATTCTATAAGTAATGCATAAAATTCAATTATTCACTAAGTGACTGCATACATCAACAGAGTGCACACTGACGGTCAGAGTAAAAGAGCAGAGTCATAGTGTTACCTGATGAGCTAATGTACTGCATTACCGACAAGTAGAGTTATAGTGTTGCCCGACGAGAAAAACACAGTGTAACCCGACGGAAAGAATTTCAGTGTTTCTTGATGGAGAAGACAAGGATGGAGATCCTGATGAAACTTAAAGTCACACCGATAGAACAGTCAGTTATCACCGATGACTAACTAAAGTGTTGACCGATAGAATAGAGAGTTTAGAAAATGACAAAATGGTTAACTGTCAAGAAGCTAAAGATAGAATTAATGGATACTTATCATTGTTTTAATCATCCAAATGAAGCCAGAGATAAATAATTGATTTAAAGTTGATTTTTCTAGTTGGCAAGAAGATCTCTTTTAGATAAATCAAGAGTTTGTTTTAAATCTATTGGCGAGAATTTTGGAACGCACAAAGAATCAAGAAAGCCAAGAAAAGGGCAAATCATGTCTATATAGAGAAAAACCCAATTTATTACGAATTGGTGTGTGGGGTGAACGAGAGAGAAGAGGGAAGATGCTAAAGAAAATCTGAAGAAGAAGAAATTCTTCATTCAATGCTGATCAAAAGGCTAAAGGAAGAGCTAGATTTTGCAGACATTGATGAACAGTGAGACAGCATCACAAAATAGAACAGTGTGGAGCAAAGGTATAAGTGATTATATTAATCACAAAGGTAATGGACTTACAATAGATCTAAAAATCTGCAATTGAGTTGTATGTATGAATAGATCATTAGTGTTTTAGTTTAACCATTGAAGCATCAAGTCTCTTAACCGAGAAGGACTTAAAATTCTTTTACAATTGAGATACATCCCAAGGAGTATCAAAAAGTTTGATCATAAAAGTAGCATTGGATATGCCCGCTACCTATTGACAGGCCAAGTGAGTGTTTGATCAAGGATGGTAGCATTAGATGCCAGATACTAGGTGACAAACTATCTTTTAGAATCCTCTAACAAGGTCACACCTAACAGTGTGTTTGTAACCTTTAACAGGGTTGGCTCTTAACAGGGCTCACTTCAGAAGAGTGAAAATTTGGGCTACCGGTCCCAGTGGTTTTTCCCCTAACAGGGTTTCCACGTTAAAAATCCATGTGTTATATGTGTATGATTCATTTCTTTATTTTTTTCATCTCACAGAGTTAATTTTGGATTGATCAGTATACTCTGCGTATTTACTGTGTTTCAGTAAATAGATGACTGCTTATCGGTAAACATACAAAAGAAGGTTAAACAAAGCAATCCAACAAGTAGTAAATTGATATAAGTATTTCATGGCATTCATCTTGTAGGATAGAAGATAACTAGAGGCATAATTTGTGGTTATAAGTTTTAAGGGTTGATTTAAGGATTAAATTTTGAGGCCACTGATTCACCCCCCCCCCCCCTCTCAGTTATTACTAACATGTGTGTGTGTGTGTGTGTGTGTGTGTGTGTGTGTGTGTGTACATGTATGTATATGTATATATGTATATGTATATATATATATGTATATATATGAGATACACACAATAAATTTATCTGTTACATTGAACATGCACACTACATATATACAGTACAAGAGCTTCAACCATCTTCTTCTTTATCACAACTTTAGCATCGAAAACTCCTGCAATAAGGTCTTTCTTGCTATCAATGTTCACACCAATCATAGCCATGGCTATAGCATGCATGTATTCATCCTTCACAAGTGCTTCTTACATCCTAGTGCAAATCGCACAACGACCATACGCCTCTGACACAGTTTAAAAAAAAAATCTCCAACAATACACCATTGTGGCAATGGGTTGACGAAATGGGCCCAATAACCTTCTTGATTACCGACAACAGTGACAGGTCCTACAGTTTGAACAACATCCCTAATTAGTTGTCTACATTTGTCTCCCCACAACTGTGATAAATGTCAAAGTGCACCTGTGTAGCCATACCTTCACTTCAAAATTTGCCTCTTATCTACTTTTGGTAACCCCGTCAATCTGTTTATATAGCCACCTTTTGTCTCTTGTGTATTTCGCAAGTCAATGGTTATCATGACTACTATGATATTTTCAGGCCTATAACAGTCGCTTCCCTATACACTTGGGAATTACATCAACCTACAAAATAGATTATGATCTACCTTTTTCAGAGTCGAATGGAATGGACTAATATTTATCCTCACATGGTCAACCTTTCCATATGCAAGTACCTTCCCTACAACAGTCAACAATACCCGATGTAATTCTATCCACATCTCTATATGATATTTAATATATTCATATCAAAAGATAGGTCATATTTTACTATACAAACATGAAATGGATATGCATAGAGTTTTGTGCACGTAGTTATTTGTGTGCATAGTTATTTGTGTACATGTGCTTTTGGATAATTCAATTCTTGATTCCAAAATGAAATGGATATGCGTAGAGGTTGTTTCATATTGAAATGCGTAGTGATTTGTTTGCATGTGTTAATGGTTAATTACACATGCAAACAAAACGGTATGCAAGAAATTGGTTAATGCAATTACATATGCACACAACTCACTATGCATCAAATGGATAATGCTACCATCAAAATAGTTTATGTAATTACATTACAAATGGTTTATGAAATTTCATATTGATTTGTGTGCATCTATTATTGCAATCTTTGATGCAGTACATATTTCTTCCAACAGTCTACGGATGTGCATGTAGATTGATTCAATAACAAATGGTTAATGCTTATATTGCTTAGATTATATTATATTTATCTCAATTTAATTGGAATTGCATTGTGGATTGTGTGCATCTTTAATTGCATTTTTGTCACATTAGAAATCAATTCCATGTTCTAGAGGTTTATGCTTAAATTTTATGTATATATATATATATATATATATATATATATATATATTTCTTCATCAGTTCTATAGTTATGTGTTAATTTGGCTTAATATATTGCTCGAGCATTATATTAGGTTCATAATAATATTTCAATTTTCCTTATTAGTATAGCAAGGGTTAAATTTGATTTTAAGATTTGTTTACGTTAACGGTATGGGTTGAATTTAGTTTAGTATTATGGATTGATTTAATTTCTTTGAGCTAGGGATTAGGGTTATGATTAATGATTCATTCAATTTATAGTAGGGTTTAATTTTGTCAGAGTTTGACTTGATTTGTTTGTATGGTTAGGTTCTCATTCAATTAAATATAGTTCTTAATAAGATCTGGAGTTATGTTAACTTGGCTTTATATTTGAGGTTGCCTTTAATTTGGTTCACAATAATATTTCAATTGAGCTTATTGGTAGATTTGTCTACATATCTTCATAGTGTGTTGGAACAAATTACTGATGCATATTGATTTGTGTGCATGAATGCTTTGTGTGTAGCTGTAATTGCATTACCCAATTTCAAGATTAGTTATTTGTGTGTAATTGTAATTAACCAATTATAGATGCACACAATAACTATGCATCTGTAATTTGTTCCAACAGTCTATGGATATATATGTACAGTTTGATTCAGTTACAAATGGTTAATATTTCAATTGTTTACCTTATAATATATTAAAATTGATTCATTTGGAAATTGTATAGTTATTTGTGTGCATCTGTAATTGGTAATGATAGACGCACACAAATAACTATGTGAGAAATTGGGTAATGCAATTACAACTACACACGAAGAGATATGTGATTACATAGTGAATTGTGTGCATCTGCACTTGCAATCTTTTTCACAATACAATTCAACTCAATTTGTTTAGAAATGCATAGGGTATGAATATGTTTGAACCCTATCTTCCCCACTCCACATGGGGTGCCACATGGCCCCAACAACCCAAAAAAAACCCATCTTATATGGATCCAAATTGCCAACAATAAAAATTCCCTATTATAGGACACTTAATACATTATGAGATGCATTTATAGAACTTACAAAATGAATTTGAAATGCAAATAGTTCTAATCAAGTCACTTCAATCAATGCATATGCAAATCAGAACATGGATTATGTATTCATTGGCAATGCATGGGGGTTTCTACAATGAGGACATGTTATCATTCAAGGCCCCTTCGGTGTTCAATTATGTTGCTGTTGAACATGCAAAGTTTTAGGATCAACTCAACATCATAATTTAGCACTATGAAGCTCTTCAAATGGTAGAGTGTCCTCTTTGCAAGAATTATGGAGCATTGGATGTGATTTTCATCGACCTTGGGGGTTTTCTACATGGCAGTAAGGTGAAGAGATGCACAAATAACTACAATTAAACATAATTGCACTAAATTGAACATAATACAAAACAAAAGTGAACACATGATTAAACACAATCAGACATAAATGGAAACTAGCCAATGTTTAGAATTGTATCATTAGGAGAATTACGACATCCTTATAAGAAAATCAGGTGCTCATGAGGCTTCTTCACCCATATTAGATGAAATGGGAAGTGTTCTCATCACCTGATGTTCCACTGGGTGAGCTACTCAATAGAGTAGGAGAAGGGTTGCAATTGGTAGGACTTGACAAGGACATTGGAGGTGTACTAAATGCATAATTCATTACAGCTGAATATGTAGGGATGTTTATGTTCATAATTTTAGCCATAATTTTGTGTTGCGTATTGGAAAGAACCCTAATTAATTGAAAAGAACTTCAAACAATTTACAAAACTACCCTAATTAATTGAAAAGAAATTCAAACCTATGAAAAAAAGAATCTAACTAAGCTAATTACATGAATCCCACTCTAATTTTTTGGATTCAATCCATTAAAGGACCTTTACAAACAAAAATAATTAACTGTCTATGAAAACCAGAGTACAGTGCAAAAGATTGTAATTTCTATTACTTCTCCAGAACATCCAACCTCGGGAAATGAGAATCCTTATGGTTTAATACCTTTCCCTCATGATTTTATGTGGTTATAATATTGACCATTCCCTAATCATTTGAGTTTGTCTCTTTTGGACAATGTTGTCATGCAACTTTACAAAGTTGCAAAAGTTGTCATGACAACATTTTGTCAATTTTCCAACTTTGCTCCTAACTAAATCCAATGACTTATAAAAATATAGAATTATGTAAAATCATTATAGAATCCATTTTAGTCTTAATAACATGTTTTTCTAATCCTTTTAGGATTTTTGACCCAAAACCCCAAATTTAGGCTCCAAGAGACCTAAAACCAAAACATGACTTAAACAAGCAAAACAACTAGATTGGACTAAGCCTAATCTATACCTCCCAAAAACACAAACACAAGACCTTATAAGTCCATTTAAAATACTCCTGACCTAGCTAGGGTTAGTACAATCCAAACCAAAAACTTAGAAACTTGGAGATGTCTTAGGTGCTCCTGCACCATTCTCCCAAACAAAAAGATCTCAAGTCACCACTGGACTGCTCAAATTGGATTCTATGCCCAAATTTTTGAACTTTGTTTCCTTGATCCAAGTAGCCTCTGCATCTCCTTTTCCATGCCACTTGACCAGATGTTCCCAATAGTTCTTCTTTCTTTTCTTCTAATGGATTCTTGAATCAAGAATCTTCTCTGCTTTCTTGGTTGGTGTAGAGGGTAACTGTAAGTCTTCTACCTCTTGTTTGACCTCAATGAGACTTTGATCTGGATCGAGAGTTGGATCCTTATAAAGAACTAAGTTTTCAACATTGAAGATAGGAGAAAGCCCTATATCTTCTGGGATTTCAACTTTGTAGGCATCATTACCATACTTATCAAGAATGGTGCAAGGCTCCAATCTTCTCATTTGTATCTTATTGGGCATTCCCTTCTACAATCTTGCTTTGTTCATATGTACCATCACCGTATCTCCTACATGAAATTGAATATCTTTCTTCCTTTCATCAACCTTTTGTTTGATCTTTTCATTACTCTCTGCCAATGTCTTCCTTACGAAATCATGTACCTCCTTCATGGAATGGGAAAGATCCTTAGCATACCCACTCCCTTTAGATCCATCTTTCAATTCTCTGAGCTCAAAAATCCCTCTAGGATGCAATCCATAGACCACCTCAAATGGACTTATTCTTGTGTTCCTATTGATTGTGCCATTAAGCATACTCTGCTTGCCTCAAAATGTGATCCCAAGTCTGACCATATTCTTTAGTTAGGCATCTCAAGAGATTACCTAGGCTCCTATTCACCACCTCAGTTTTACCAGCTTTTTAAGGGTGATAAGAAGACCCAAAAGACAGATTTGTTCCAAGTTTTTTCCACAGTGTCTTCCAAAAATGATTCATAAATTTAGAGTCTCTATCTGATACTATACTGAGTGGTAGGCCATGAATCCTTACCACCTCCTTAAAAAAAAGTGACCTACCTGAAAAACATCATGTACTATCTTACAAGGTACAAAATGTTTCATTTTACTAAATATGTCCTCTATGACATAAATACTATCCAACCCCTGTTTATTCCTTGGCAAACCCACTACAAAATTCATGCTAAGACACTCCCATGGTCTACTTGGAATGGGGAGAGGTTGATAAATACCTGCATTGGAATAATTTCCATTGGCCTTTTGGCAAACAATGCAACATTCTACATACTTTCTGATGTACTAATTCATTCTAGGCCAATAATAAAATCTTTGCACTAACTCTTGAGTCTTGGTTACCCCAAAGTGACCAATAAGTACCACGTTATGCTTTTCTTGCATTATATTTTCCCTCATTGATCCCCTAGGAACACAACTGACTACCCTTAAACAACAAGTCACTCTGCATAGTATAATCACAAAAATCACCATGGAAATTATTTTTATCTTCCTTACATACCTTGTAGATCTCTGCAAAATCTTCATCCTCTTAATACAATTCTTTGAAACTTTTAATCCCTATACTCTGCAACTGAATTTATTGCACTGTCAAAAGCCTCCTTCTTAGTGCATTAGCTACCTTGTTCTATTTCTCCATCTTTTGCTTGATATTAAATGTGTGGGCTTGCAGGTATTCCACCCATTTCATGTGTTCGTGACTTAGCTTTTCTTGGGAGTTTAGAAAACTAAGGGATTGGTTATCAAAATAGACCAAAAACTCCTTAGGAAGGATATAGTTCCTCCATTTCATCAATGATTGGACTAGAGTATACATCTCTAGGTCATAGGAAGAGTACTTCCTCTTTTATTAACTAATATTATCACTTTGAAAAGCCACTGGCCTCCCTTGTTGGCTCAAAACAACCCCTATAGCAATAGTGCTAGCATCACACTCAACTATGAAAGTTTTTTCAAAACTTGGGAGAACTAGGATTGGTTGTGTGGCTATCCTCTTCTTCAGCACTTCAAAACCTTGATCAGCTTGTTCATTCTACTAAAACTTGGTTTTCATTCCACCCTTGATGGTATCTAACATAGGTGCACTTATAGCACTGAATTTCTTGATAAAATTTCTATAATACTGAGCTAGACCATGAAAACTCCTCACCTCCATGGAAGTCTTAGGATTTGGCCAATTGACGATTGCATCTACCTTACTTGGGTCTATTTTGAGATTCCCATGAGACAAAACAAAACCAAGATACACTAGTTCCTTCTTCATGAACTCACACTTATCCAAATTTATCATTAGCTTTTCCTCATGCAAATTTTTAAACACAATTTTCATATGCTTAAGATGTTCTTCTCTAGACTTTCTAAAGATCAAAATATCATCAAGATAGACAACTACAAACTTACCAATGTAATCCTGAAACACCTCATTCATAATCCTCATGAATGTGGATGGGGCATTGGATAGACCAAATGGAATTACAAGCCACTCATACAACCCTTCATTGGTCTTGAAGGCAATCTTCCACTCATCTCCTTCTTTGACCCTAATTTGGTGGTATCCACTCTTTAGGTCAATCTTAGTAAAGTACTTGGCATCCCCTAAACATTCCATTAGGTCTTCTATCCTTGGGATATGGAACCTATACTTAATGGTGATTCTATTAATGGCTCTATATTCAATGCACAACCTCCAAGTACCTCCCTTCTTAGGAGCCAAAACAATAGGAATAGCACATGGGATTATACTTTTACTAATGAGACCTTCGTATATGAGTTCTTGTATTTTCTCAACAAACTCCTCATTTTGTTGAGGGGTCATCTTGTATGTAGCTTTACTAGGAAGGGTGGCTCCCAGGATGAAATCTATTTGATGGCTAATGGCTCTCTTAGGGGGTAGGGTACCTCGTTGTCCATCACTTATAATGCCTTTTTACTCCTTCAATAATTATTGCACTTCCATGGGGATCTATGTCTTCTTCACTATCTTCTTTGTCTTCTCTTCCTTGGGCTTCAAAACCAGTGCATATCCTACTCCTTCTCCTACTTCTAGAGCTTCTAAGAAATATTTCTCACCTACCAAAAGGACATTATCCCCTATGGATTTCACTTCTCCTTCCTCTAGCAGAGATTGGATTTTAAAGGTTACACCATCCTTCTTGAAAGAGTAAACATTCTTGGCTCCATCATGCATAGCTTGTCTGTCAAATTTCCAAGGCCTTCCCAATAGAAGGTGGCAGGCATCCATTGGAAACACATCACATAGTACCCTATCCTTGTATCTCCCTATATTGAATTCCACCCATGCTTGTTCATTTACTAGGACATGTTGTCCTTTAATCAACCATGTAACTATGTATGGATTGTTATATGGAATCCTCTGCATTTTAAGTTTGCTAACTGCCTCCTCTGATACAATATTGTTATTTGACCCTGAGTCAATGATGACCTTGTATAATTTTTCCCATAATCTTGCACTTCATTCTTAATAGTTCTCTTCTCTAACTCGGTTCCTCTCTCACTGGCTCTTTGATCTATTTCCTCCTAATCATCAAGTTCTCTCCCTCTTCAAACTCTAAGGGTACCTCTACATATTTGTTACTACTACTACTAGACTCTTCTTGGACTAAATTAACTCTTTTGTTATTCCCTTGGGATGTAGACCCTTTCTCTAGACACCTATAAGTAGGATGTCCCATTTGATTGCATTGATAACACTTCATTGTTGAAAAATAGGAACCTCTTCCTTGCCCACTGTTCCTTCCTCTCCAATTTCTATTGGAGCCTCTTCCTGTATTGAAGCCTCCTCTACTTGAGTTTCCCTCATGTTTTTTAGTCAATTTATTTTCACCTTAGATCTTTGGCTCTGTATTCCTACAACCATATCCTCCTTTATGGCCTCTGCCATCTCTATCTCTTCCTCTGCCTCTATAATTTCTTGAATCTTGTTTCTTCCTCAACTTTTCTTCCACCTTAATAGCCAATTGGTGGCATCTCTATACTATGGTAAGGGTTAGGCGACTAAGTTCATCTTGTATAGTACATCTTAATCCATTCAAGTATCTGGCTACCTTCACACTCCCATCTTCTGCAACTCTAGATCTCATGCATAGTTTTTGAAACTCTTCAGTGTATGAGTTAACATCCAACTCTTTTTGTCTTAGGATCTATCTTTTTTTATGCAACTGAATCACATAATCTTCTGGCACATATGCCTATCCTATTTTAGCTACCATATCTTTCCAAGTGGCAATGGGGTTCTCTCCTTCTTTCTCCCTCTCATCTTGGACTAATTTCCACCAAGTGAGTGCAGAACCTCTAAGCCTTTCTTTAGGGTAAAAGCACAATAATTTGTCACCTTTTAAGCTAACTTGATTGACTAAGCCTAGTTAGACTCGGCCTAGTCAGACTCGGCCCAGTCTAACTCGGCCGATTCAATGTGGCACTAAATGGGTGACTACGTGGCCAAGTAGGCTTGTGTGTGAGCCAATGCAAGGGCCAGTAGGACTCGGCCGAGTTTGACTAGGCCGAGTCTACCTAGGTGGTATGCCATGTTGGCAGCCAAACCTCCAAAACATAAAAAATCCAAAAGTTTGCACTTCTGCTATTTTTTTCTCTACTCAAACTAGACAATGTCAAAAAACTAAAAGTACCCTTTTCTAGATCTCAGAACTAGGATTCTTGACATATAAATTTTATATTGTTTTAAATACAAAATATTGAACAAATTCCTTTAAAACTACATGTAGGTTATTAAAGCTTTTAGAAGTCGTTGATTCAGATAATATAAAAAAATTCTAAATCAATTCAAAAAAAAATTAAAATCATAGATAACACTAGAGAAGAGAGTCATCTTCAATAATATTGAATTTATTTGGTTTTTGGTATAGTTTTGATAGGGGAAAAATGACGGGAGACAAAAAATGTTGATTTCAAGTAAGTTTGACTTTGAATACTTATAACGGGCAAAATATACATCAAAAACACATATTTCTTTTTTTCTACACTAGCTATACATGTCATCTAAAACATATTTTGAAATTGGAGGAAAAAACAATGTTTTACTTATAATTATATGGCGGGAAGTAAACTCCCTGATTTACAGTATTTTTTAGAAAATGAAAAATAGACTTAAAATTTTCAAAAAACATATTAATTTTGGTTCAATTTTTTAAAAACAAATTATAGGCATATAATTCATCCTATTTCACACATTTCATCAATTTACATCATCTTCAAATTCTCAACAGAAATGTGACTTTTATGCCCTTGAAGTTTTACAATTTTGGTGTTGTTAACCTTTTCCTTTGTCAAAGGGTGATAGATTATTGTGCTTTTACCCTTTATCCACTTTCACTTTTTGGGATTCTATTATCCCATCACATTTAAAATGGTTCTCAAGTCCTTCAATCCAATCTAGGACTACTTCTGGTTCCATTTTCCCACTAAAGATTGGGATACCCTCCAATGCATTTCCACTTAAGGCTTTTAATTCTTTCAAGAAGGGTTCTTTAGTGAGGAAAGGGTCTGGTTTAGGGACCTCATCTTCTATAGCCACTTCTTTATTCTTTCCTTCAACCTTGTCTTTTACTTCCTCATTCTTTTCTTCTACTTGATCCAATTATCTCTATAATTGAGCCAATCTATCCCTGAGAAATCTATTCTCTTCTTCTTTCTCATCCACTTTATTTTATAGCTCTATAATAGTCACCATTTTAGACTCTCCTACTGACTCTTCTGTCTAAAACATTCACCACAATCCTAATCTTTTAGGCTTTGATACCAATCTGATAGAAACTCCCTAAGTGTTCTTGCATAATCCAACTAGGACTCTCTCTATTTGTTCCTAGTCCCTTAAAGATCCTAACTCTATCTTCTTGGATATTTTGATCCCTCTCCCAACTATCCTAGGACTCCTTCAATACTTCTCTAAAATATCGCATACAATGTGCTTCACTTAGGTGTAACTACCAATTATGCAACTAGCTTTCACCTCTAAACTCTTTCTTGGATTCATCCAAGTGCTTCTATTGTCTCTTCTCCTCAATTAGTGTTGTCAGGGGATTCAATTCCTTCTAGACATCTTTTGGAGCTTTATTTAATCCCTTTATGCTAGGGTATGAAGGTCTTCACCATCGATTTCCAATCTTTTGTTCAATCTTGGCTTTTAGGCCTTATTGATGTATTAGCCCTATTTGGCTAGCTTTTTCTCCTTCTTTAAAAAACTTACCAATAAACCCCAATAAAAAATTTGATATTATGATACCCTTTATTTATTTATGAAAGATTTTGTAGGTTTCATCTCTCCAAGGTCTCCGTACAAGTGATCTCTCCTTTTAAGGATTCTAGGGCTAATTGGGCTTTACTGAACCAGTCAACTAATTTCTTCTCCAAAATGTGGTTAAATGGATTGTTCAAGGCCTAAACTTCCTTTGAGTTCTCTGTATAAACCAAATTACTACTGACATCCAATTTGATTCATTCTTCCAATCGAACACCTGCATTCAAACACAAAAATATCTATACAAGCTCCTAGCCGGGTTGCATTGGACTTGCCTAGGGATTGTTCTTAAAAATAGAAAAACAATTCCTCAGATCTCTTCCTTCCATATTTACACTATACAAGGTCTCCCCTTTCATATCCCTCAAGGTCATGATGATTTCATGGTAGGGTTTAATGGGGGAGCTATTTTCTGCAAACAGTCTTGGATGGACCAGAGACTGGCTTATTCACAAAACAATTTACAAAACTACCCTAATGAATTGAAAATAACTTAAAACCTATGAAAAATAGAAGCTAAATAATCTAATTACATTAATCTCACTCAAATTTTGTGGATTCAATCCATTAAAGGATCTTTACAAATAAAAATAATTGTCTATGAAAACCAAAGTACAGTGCAAAAGATTGTAATTTCTATTACTTCTCCAAAACATCCAACCTCAGGAAATGGGCCTCCTTGTTATTTTATACATTTCCCTCATGATTTCAGGTGGTTAGAATACCTACCATTCCATAATCATTCTATTTTATCTCTTTTGGACAATGTTGTCATGCAACTTGGCAAAGTTGTAAAAGTTGTCATGACAACATTTTGTCAATTTTTCCAACTTTTCTCCTAACTAAATCCAATGACTTATAAACTATATATAATGATTTAAAATCATCATAGAATCCATTTTAGGCTTAATTACATGATTTTTGACCCAAAATCCCAAATTTAGGCTCCAAGAGACCTAAAACCAAAACATGACTTAAACAAGCAAAACAACTAGAATGAACTAAGCCTAATCTAGACCTCCTAAACACACACACACACACACAAGACCTTATAAGGAATTTTCAAACACTCCTGACCTAGCTAGGGTCAATACAAGCCAAACTAAAAACTTATAAACTTGGAGATGTCCTAGGTTCTCCTTCACCACTTTCTTTCTGACTTTTATCTCCTCTAGCTCACTTTACCTTTTCTCCTTCTCCATCAAAAGATTCATGTAGTCGTCTTATTTTAACAATTGACATTTACAGCTCAACCAAATTCTAGCATCACCACCCCTTATTTTCTTTTGGTTCACTATGTGAACTGGAAATTTTAAGAATTTGTTGATTGAAGATTCTGGTTAAGAAACCTGGGTCTCTGAAACTTTGGAGAGTAAGATTTTGTCAACCTCATTGCCACCCCCAACTGATTGCATTGTGATATTTGCATTCACATCCTCTTCAACTCTATTATCAGATGGGATGCAATAAGCATAGTAATGCACCACTTCAGCAAGGTTGATGGTGGGTGGTGATGGTAAAGATACATTGTCCTCTTCTTATTGACTGTTCAAATTAATACCTAGACCCATCGCCCCCTCAACCCCCAGGTTGTTAGTATTCATTGTGAAGGAAGAGAAAGACTCTCCTTCGCTTTCTCTATGTGTACTTTTACCATGTCCTATGTTGGTTGGCCTTCATGTTTTGGGTATGTTTGATGGATCTGAGAAATTTTGCATGCAACATCCTCTGTGGAAATGTTTACACCGGATAGGATGAGCATGTTCTACACTATCATAGAATCATTAGCCTCGTTAATTTGGAAACAAGTTTTGGTTTGCATGTCCATTTTGAGAGCATTACAGTCAAGGGGCCATATTCATGTCCTCTTGAATCCCACCACAATGTTGGAAACTGTTAATGGTTTTTCCAATGATTTTCTTCCTAGCTCTGCAAGTTCTGCCTACTTGATTTCAACATTTGGGTACTTTTCCTTCCATAATGCTCTTTTGAATTTGAAGTATGTTTTAAAAGGTGAAAGCACACTCACATTTAGGGGTTACAATTTGTGGGAGGTGTGAGCAGGCAGTTTTATCAAGTCAACATTGAGCCTCCTTTCCTTGTGGATGGTTGTCACAGAAACATGGCTACCATGGCCATCAAAAATGAGGAGGTGCCTATTTGTGGGGGAAACACCTCCTGGAAATGATCGCATGAAGTAGTGCACCCAGTTCATGAAGAGTTATTTTTTCATCCACCCATGTTGCTAGGCTTCCATGCAAGCACCTAGTTTGCATTTTGTGATTTAATTCTTCAACAACCTATATCCCTTACATAAGTAGAATTTTAGAATGCTCTAACTGGAAGCATTGGCACAACGTAGAATGGTGAGTCATTCTGAACTCTTTGGTACAATGTATGAAACACTCCTACTCCATTTTCTAGACAACACCCTCATTGCCCCATTTTTTCCCTCCTAGACACCAGTCTCATCACAATTCTAATGTGAGCATGACCATATGTTGTCAACAATGTTTCATAGAGAGAAGACACCATTGTCACTTTGAGGTCAAATTCCCTGTCTTTTTCAAGGTTTTTAGTTGTCTAAAGTGTGAGATCTCGATGATGACTCTTGAAACCTTCCCACCCAAACTTGTATGGCATCCCCTCCTTGAAATAGTTGGGTCTTTCTTCACAAATTAGAGAAACAGTTGCCTTCAAGTTCACAATTTCCAATCCATGGTCAAGCTCTACCATCTATTTGCACCATTTAACCAGTTCTTCTTCTTTGATTATTGTAAGTATAGTCAGGGGCCTTTCTTGGAGGTGGTAATGATACTACCCAACCATTTGGAAAATGTTGTTGTTTACATGCATCATTTCTTTGATGAAACCCTCACTAACATGGCATTGTTTTCTACATCTTTAAGTGCCCTTTCCATATCAGATTGAGACCATAGCTTCTACGACGTTGTAACTTTGGGAAGCCTTGCACCTATGATAACTTCTGCTATTGGTGGATCATCATGTGAATTAATGAAAATAGGAGGAGTTTTTTCAATTTATGGAGGGAACATTACTCCTCTTTTATGGGAAGGTCACCTTGTGGATGCTCTTGTCTTCTTTGTTGGATCCTTCATTGCAACTGGCCCATAAATCTTCATGCAATGAATACAATATGTATGTCAGTAGGTGCATCAAGAAAATACATTTCTGAGTTGCTTGTTTAGTCTCTATAAAATTGAGCTATGATTGAAGATGAGCATAAAACAATTGAAATAGACTAGCCTTGGCATGTTGTACAATCATGCTTTCTTGAATAGAAGTATAGTCCTGAAGATAATGTGTTATCTTGTTGAGGTGAGGTCTTTCACAAGTGATCAAGTCAATTTGTCACACAGGGAAATAGTAGGGATGGAAAAGTATAATACATGAACACATATATATCAGTTAATGAGAAATGGATTAATAGTGAGCACAAATAACACTTAATGTGATATGGATTCATAGTCAAACCCTTCCTCGTCAACAAGATGGGTGGTGTTGTAGGGGCGGGAACTTTACGAATAATCCTTTGATTGTAAACATGACAAGGTCTGTTAGGTGTCACAACACTGAGATGACCGTGAGGTAAAACATGCACTTTGGTAAATATCCAAGAAGGGATGCGTTCATCCACAACTCTCCGTAGCCTTTTTTTCCATGATAGATTCTCAAAGATTTCTTGAACCTTTGGACCATAATTGTCTAAGAATATATGTTCAAATAATAGGTTTTCTATGATTCAAGGTTGAGCTTCAAAATTTTTGAGTAGAAAGAGCTTGTGGGGAATAGAAGATTTTTTTAATAGGATTTGGTCCCACAAAGAATTCGTCAATAATATGAGAATGATTTTGAAGCCATATTTGAGGTGCTCAAAATTTTGGGTATGGGATGGTGACGGGCTACTCTGTTTCAAGGATTGTTGAAGGAGATGAAGGGAATAATTCCCTAAGAGAAGTTAGGACTTATTCATCTACAGGTCATAGTGAGAGAGGTGCAATAACACCTTGACCAACTAGTGTGTGATGAGAATTCAAATGGGATGCCCTGTCACTTTCATAATTTTGTAGAGTCTGATTATGTTGATCTATGTGAGTGATATCAACACTCAATTGTTTCCACATTCATTGCCTAAATTGTATCATCAATACTTCTCCATGGGAATTGGATGTTAATGATTTTCAGGGTCATCTACATAATGTTTGAGAGTTAAATTTGATCTGTGGGATTTACAGTAACAATTCCAGTGATGCATTTGAACAGTGATGCATAATATGACATAAAAAATCTCTTTTATGTTCTCAAGAAGATAAATTTTGTGTAAGATGGTGGTGAGTCTTGAATATAAGTGGTATGTTTCTTGTATACTGATAAGACAGTGGCAAGTCTTGAACAGTAGTATTTTGTTGGTGGGAATCTATTTGTTTCCTATATACTAATAATAACTACTCATTAATGGAATAGATAACTCAAAGTAATGTCATTTGAAAACTACTAAAAATAATTTATTTCAAATGGGCACAATCGAAGATATTATTTAGGGTGACTTACAAGCCTTTCTATTTAAGGGTAAATTTGCAACACCCTAATTATAGGGTTCTTTTTAATTCCTTTCTAGGACTCCAATGCCTTAAAAACCCTTGGCTAGGGTAGTGAAAGCATAAATCTAATAATAACAACTCAAAACAAACTTTTAGAAATCTTTGGATTTAAGGAGCTCAAAACAGTGATAGAATATGAAATGGGAAACTGAAAATAAGATGGTTTGAAAAATATTATTAATAACTCATTTACATAACATAACATAAATGATGAAAAATAGGTAATATTTGTTTCAACAATAAAAACTACTAATACATGATATTCAAGGACAAAAAATGGAACTTTGCATAGGTAGTGTAATCTAAAACTTGGTAATAGTGAAATGTAGAATCAAATTTAATTGCTAAAACATGACAATCGAGGTAATCATATGTAGTAGTATCAAAGTTTAACTACTAAAACCTTTGAAATACCTAGAACTATTAAACCCTTCCTCCTCTTAAAAGAGTGTAGTGTCTTCTTCCTCCTCTTCGATGCCTATTCTCGGTGTGAACAATGACTTGCATGAGATGATTTCAAAATCCATTTGTACACTTGAAACCTAATCTATATATGGATGGCCTCATTAATGTGTGTAATGTTCTTAATTTGAAATTTGAATCTCCTTTCAAATTGCACATCTATTTTTTTTGCAATTTACTGTTGATTTGATTGCCCTTCAATTGAGAATGGTGTCCTTACATTATTTTTATTATCGATACAGGAGGATTGAACTTGAAATGACCAGTATGTGTGTGAGAAAGGTGAGAAGATGGGATGGGGTGGTGACAGTACATGTCATTCAGATGTGACCTTCCCTATTGTAATACTTGTTTTGTTGGACTTCATTCGCTAGTTGTATTCATATTTTGGGTTCATAGAGAACCGTGTGGCACTAACATGCACTATGATTGAATTATTTTAGGCTTAGGAAGCCTCACACACATAATATGTTGGTTTTCCTTTGCTTTTAGTTTGCAACACTTGCATAGTGTATACGGCCCAATTCTAGGCATGACAGTATTTGTTAGAGTGATGCAAACCTCATGTTTAATCTGGGCAGACTTGTTAAACCACCTCATTTGGAACACAAAATTTAATAGTTTTATATATTAAAAAACATATGTTTAACCCTTAAGTATATTTTTTCCTATATTAATGTTCGGTCAGTTTAAGTGACGTGTATTAAGGATTTTGCTTCCATGTGTGGGCCCACAAACTTCTCAATACTATAGCACATGGTCCCACCCCGCGCACGTATTGGTGGACCTCCCCTATAGATTCGGCATTTTTGCCTCATCTAATCTTGTATTAGATCTCCAATGTTCTTTTCCACCTGGTTGCCACAGTTGTCTTGAATTATTGACCATCAAGGCAATTAAATGATAAACTTGTCATTAATGCATTTTTTGTGACTTTCTTGATTATTTTGTTTTGATATTTAAAATAAATCACATTGAGAGTAATGCTTACAACAACTAGAGTATCGAGAATAAATCATATTGAGATTAATTCTTACAACAGCTAGAGTATGGATAATTCTTGATCTTGTAAGAGTGTCTATGAAGAAAGAAAAAAAAATACAACAAAAATAATTTAAGATGTCAATTGGATCTAGGGATGGAATAAGTGAAATATTTACAAGATCTCATGGAATACCAAGAAGTCTAAAAAATGGTTAATCGGATGTGAAAAGGATAGGAATCCCAATAGAAGTACCAATACACTATGGGATATGGTTAACAAACATTTTAAATATATTCTAATTTAGTCAGTGAAAAAAACATATTCTCCATCAAATCTAATGTGCAGGTTCATTCTATATGATCAAATATTAGACGAAGTTAATTTTATGTCAACTTCCATGACAATAATTATTTCAAAAAAGGATAAATTAATTTACATGAAAGAGTGAAAATAGAAGTTAAATTTGAAATTGGAAACACTGAATGAAAGCAATGTTGCTACACATCTCACTTCTCCCCCAAATGGAAACTAGATTATATGATCACTTTTCCACATGATCAAATATTAGATGAAATTAATTTTATTTTAATAAATATATAATAATAAATAATATTAAATATACTTCCAATAAAATTAGTGATTAAAATATCTATGTAATGATGTGTAATATATTTGATTATTATTACTTTTACCATTTTTAACATGTTATATAATGATATATAATTTATTCAATATTCATAATCCCTATTAGGTTTTTTCTTGCACTCTCCTTTCCTAGATGAGATTCTGAGACCAGGCTATGGGATTGCAAACCTAGGACACAAACTCAACATCCTCAACAAAAAGAAGACAAGAGAAAGCTAACATTGACAAGGTTCAAATACCTTCTACACTTTGAGTTCCACATCACTCAGGTGGGCACTACCTAATCTGTACACACATAACCTCTTTGTGACAAAAAATATCTTGCAGATACATAACTATGGAATAGATTTAAAACCTTTAGGTAACATGTACCTCAGTGTTTTACCAAATCTCATGCAATATCCCACTTGCATAGAGTATGTTTGAAAACTAGAACTATCCTAACTCCTATCAACATGAAAGGGAAATGATTTTCATTTATGATTTGATTAATGGATCTCTGAAACACCCCAGATCTCTCATAGACCAGTGCCTTATCCAATGGGTGACAAAGTCAAAGAAAACATTTCAAAGAAGATTATGGATAAAGAAGGCAGCACAACTTAATATGTCTAATGCCTTACATCAAACATACCCCAACAATCAAGTAATACTTGTGAATCCACTTGTGTATTCAAACATGCAATTACCTACTCAAAGCATTTAACTCTCCCCTTGGAAGAGGCCCTGGAATAGACAAAACATTGATCAGCATCCAATGAAAGATAAGTTGACATATCCTTAATACCCTAACTCATACACATTTGAAGACAAATCCTAAATCATAGTTATACTTTAGATAACTCTATTGCAGATCTACAATAGATAAGACTAAAACACCCTAGATTTCTTAACCTATTTGATTTAGGACGCATAATGGAGACAACTTGATATCTGAACAACCATACTAGAATTTCATTCATAAATCTTGTTGTTACAATGATGTTCTTCTCTGGAACTAGAAAGAAACTAAGAACACTCTATATAAAGAGAAAAGGCAGAAATATTTACAGAGGAACCACCCTTGGAACCTAATCTAAATTCTTGCAGAGAAACAAGAACCCTTACAATAGAGAAAAGAAAGATAGATAAAGAAGAAGGAAACCCTAGAATTCATAGTTGATCGACATGTGTCCTTATGCATCTGATTCATACTTATCCTTCTTTCTCCATCGACTTGATCTTTCTTCAAAAGATCTAAAAAAAAATCTGATCTGAATATCCACTTGACTAAAAACATTAATGCAGAAAAGACAGGAAGTAGACTAGGGTTACAGAAGATATGCAAATCTAAACAAAAAACCCTAAAATACCACCATATGGCATAACTGAAACCAAAGTCAAATGAAAACATCCCCTCAGCATGGTATGACTTTAATAAATCAACCCAAAAGATCAAATCAATCCACCAAATACCTCTACAACCTGGAAATCAGCGCCACCGCTTGAAACTCTGAGAAATAATTTTAAATATTCAAATATCCATCTCTAACAGCTATAGGTGGTGTGGAATCCCTTATCAATGACCCCTATTGAAACTTTATCTAACTCTAAAACTGAGTCGTCGATCATCCTTTAATTACTCAGGAGAAACAATACTTGATCCAAACACATGCTACATGGGTGCAATGCCTTGAAGAGTATCCTCTGAGCATCTTTTCTTTAAGGAATTACACCAACCATTAGATCAACACACACTTGTGGTCATTTTAACTTTACTTAAAAACCTAGGATCATGACCTCAGCAATGCTACATGTCAAGTGGGTGTAATGCCTTGATCACTATCTAACATTCATCTTCCCCTTCAAGGCATAGCACCCACTGTCAGATGAAATCTAACTGACTACACTTTATCTTTCCTCTAACACTGACTTAGATCTGACATATGTTATTTATCTTTAACCTACCTTTAACCTAGATTGTCTCAATCCTTTGTATCTCTAGATTGCTAAATCCTTGGATTGACCCTGGTCTAATCTTGATATTTGGAGATAAATATAAAAGTTCAAGTCTATCCTTTTTCGCCAGATCTCCAGATGTTAAGGAATTAACCACCAATATTATGAGATTTAGAGATAATTGTCACACCAAGTCATTGAATACTTTATACTTGCCAACCTTTATCCACATATCCTTTAGGCATGAACCCTTAAACACTAAATAGTCTGCATCTTGGCGATTGAGGCTTAACGCCTACCATTGGATCCATTTGATCTGCATGATCATTAACTTTCTGCTACATACCCTAAAAATGTTGACCTCGTGATCACCAGATAGACAGGTGTTGACATGGCATAATTCCTTAATGGTTAGATCAAATGCATCTCTCGATGAAGGAAAAATGCCCACCGTAGGATCAAATTCAACATGCTTGACAGATGAAAAAGGTATAAAGTACTTCGGGGAAATAAACATAGGAAAAATGTAATTGTATCTTGCTTAGGACATAGACTTTAGGAGATAAAATGGCCCTGCTCAGACATGAAACATAAAGGCACATGGAATTAAGAGACTTAAGTGACCTTTGAAAAGTAATGATGAATTAAGAGCATGGGAAGGAGACCTAGGGTTTATGATTTTCACTAAAATTTTGACCAAGGACTACAAAATTGAAAACTAGGGCTTGGGGACTAAGCCAAAAACCTTCTATAAATAGGAAAAAATAGGACCAAAGAGAAAAGAAACTTTGAGTCCTAACAGAGGCTCTAACTGAGGAAGGTTGAATGCAAGTTCAACACTAGATTCTAGATCTCTGAGAAGAGCAGACCAAGACAAAAAAAAAAATGAAGCCCTATAGTAGACACACTTAAAGTAGGAAAAATTAGGACAATTTTACAAATATATACATTGCTTAGCAGAGTCTCTCCACCTATTTTCCTAATTTGAAAGAAACAAACCAGGCTTGATGGCCCTCTACCATCAACGAATTTTTGTTTTAACTTGCCTCTGTAAAAAACAAAGCCTTATGCTCTTTGCACTAGAAGCAACCCAAAAACATAATTGTTATCTAAAGGATTAGATATGCTAAAAAAAATTAACAGCTTATAGAAAATATTGTCAGTATTTTTGTTAGTACTAACTAAGAGGGGGGTGAATTAGTGGCCTCAAATTTTAATCCTTAAATCAACCCTTAAAACTTATTACCACTTTTAAGCATCTGGTTATAGTTAGTCCTACAAGATGAATGCCTCCATATACTTATATCAATTTACTACTTGTCGGAATGCTTTGTAAAACCTTCTTCTGTATGTTTACCGATAAGCAGTATTCTATTTACCAAAATACAGTAAATAACTAGAGTATACCGATCAATCCAAAATTGCATATGTGAAATGTAAAACAGTAAAGCAATGAAACATAAATACATAACACATGGATTTTTAATGTGGAAACCCTATTAAGGGAAAAACTACTAGGACTAGTACCCCAAATTTTCACTCTTCTGAAGTGAGCTCGGTTAAGAGCCAACCCTCTTAAAGGTTACAAACACGCAATTAGGTGTGACCTTTTTAGAGGATTTAAAAGATATTTTGTCACCTAGTATCTGGCATCTAATGCTACCATCCTTGATCAAACACTCACTTGGCCTGTCAATAGGTATCGGGCATATCCAATGCTACTTTCTATGATAAAAAAATTTGATACTCCTTGGGATGTATCTCAATTATAGAAGATTGTTAATTCTTTCTCGGTTAAGAGACTTGATGCTTCAATGGTTAAACAAAAATATTAAAGTGATATGTTCACACATACAACTTGAATTGTAGATTTTCAGATCTATTGTAAGTGCATTACCTCTCTGATCAATATAATCAATTCTATACCTTTGCTCCACACCGTTCTGCTCTGTGATGTTGTCTCAATGTTCGTCGATGTCTTCAGAATCTAGCTCTTTCCTCAACTTGTTGATCAAGACTGAGTGAAGACTTTCTTCTCCTGCTAAATTTCTTTAGCATCTTTTCTCTTCTCTTTTTCACCCCACAATTTGTAATGAATTGGGTTTGTCTTTTTATAGACATGATCCACCGTTTCTTGGCTTTCTTGATTCTCGGTGTGATCCACAATTCTCGCCAATTAGATTTAAACCAAAATTACAGTTTTATCTCATTTGAGATCTTCTTGCCAACTGGACAAATCATCTTTAAATCAATTACTTATCTTTGGCTTTATCTGGATGATTAAAACAATGATAAGTATCAGTTAATTCTATCTTTAGCTTCTTGACAGCTAAGCATTTTTTTGTTTCTGAAATCTCTAATCTGTCGGTCAACACTTTAGTTAGTCATCGGTGATAACTGACTATTCCGTTGGTGTGACTTTAGTTGTCATTGGGGTCTCCGTCCTTTGTCTTTTCCATCAAGAAACACTTTAATTCTGTCCATCAGGTTACATTATGTTTTTCTCATCGGGCAACACTGTGACTTTGCTCATCGATAATGTTGTGCATTTTTTCATCGGGTAACACTGTGACTTTTCTCTTTTACTTTGTCTGTTGGTGTGCACTCTTTCAGTGTATACAGTCACTTTGTGAATACTTGAATTATATGCATTACTGATAGCATAGCCTTTGATTCATCATTTTTTTGAATTCTTTGGCAATATGTCCATGACCATACAGATTATATCAAGTTGACCTCAATGACAATACAATACATTAACTGATTTAATGCCTTGCATGATCATCAACTTAACATCTTCAAACATTCAATCAGTTATAGCTCATTAATCTCTCCCTTTGGCATTGATGGCAACACACTACATTATCACACTATATTATTTCTAATACAATATGAAATATAACAGTTGAAGTTCATCAAACTACCAATCTTATGTACTATAATTGATACAAATATCTGGTCCTCGGTAAGCTTAAATAAGCTTAGATTTGATTCTTGCATCATTCTCTCTATCTTAAATCCCTTCACTAGATAGATGTAGAATGTTTCTTTCTCTGATGTGATGTGTTCTCCTTTTGTATCAAACTCTCTCCATTTCAATGTTCTCCTTTCTTTGATGTCTCATGTCTGCAATTCTTTTCCTTTGTGTGTACTCTCCCTTTCTTGTTACATCTCTCCCTTGGGTGATAATAATCTCTCTGTATGGATATAATCTCTCCCTGAGATGAGAAGTGATAATCGATATAATCTCTCCCTTTGACAGCAATGCCAGACAAATATTTTTGACATTAATGCCAAACAAATCCTTTCTATCCATAATATACTCCTTGAATTTCCCAATCCATTGGTGATACAATAACTTTGGTGCTTGTAGTAGATAAATACCCTACAATGTATAGATTTATCTTTGAATTCCATCTCTCTGCTTGCATCAACATGAATAATATTTTGATAATATGTAGGCTAATGCAACCTTCTAGTCATTTTAATGACCATTAGACAAGGGTCTGACCCCTAGTCTCTTTCTCAAGTACTCAAATGCATCCTTGGGTAGTGGCTTAGTGAAGATATTGGCTAATTGTTCCTTGGATTGCAAATATTCAAGTATCACCTCCTTTGCTTGAACTTGTTCTCTCAAATAATGATACTTGATGGAAATATGCTTTGTTTTAGCATTCATGGCTGGATTCTTGGAAATGTTTATTGCACTTGTATTATCACAGTAGATAATTACTAGTTCTAGAATTTTCATATGCATACCTTCTAGTAATTGTTTGATCCATGCAATGTTTGAGCAGTTTGCAGCAACAGCAACATACTCTGCTTCTGCAGTAGACTAAGAGATGCATCTTTGCTTCTTGTTGATCCATGTGACAAGTCTATCACCCATAAAGAATGCTCCTCTAGTTGTTCTCTTCTTCGTCAATATTTCTAGCCCAATCAGCGTCAGTAAAGACCTTAAGTTCAAATTTGTCTTCTCTTCTATACCATAAGCTATATTCCTCGTTGTTCTTCAGATATCTTAGAATTCTTTTCACAACAGTCATATGTGATTACCTAGGATTAGCAGAAAATCTTACAACTATTCCTATTGCATGTGCAATATCTGGTCTAGTATGTAAAACATACATGAGTTTTCCTATCATTGATCTGTACAAAGTCTAATTTACCTCTGATGACTTGTCCTCCTTTTTCAGCTTACATCCAGTTGCCATCAGTGTTCCAACTGGTTTGGACTCTTCCATCTTGAATATTTTCAGCACTTCCTTGATGTATTTGGATTGTGTAATGAAAATACCTTCATCTTGCTGCATGATCTGTAGACCAAGAAATAACTTGATCTCTCCAAACATAGACATCTCAAATTCTTTTATCATTTCATTTGCAAATGATTTGCATAGAATATCATTGCCTCCAAATATGATGCCATCAACAAATATCTCAACAATCAAAATGTTAGCATCAGTATCTTCCTTCAAATAAAGATTATTGTTTTCACTAGTCCTTACAAATCCAATACTTATAAGATAGGAATGAAGTCTTTCATACCATGCTCGGGGTGCTTTTTTTAATCCATACAAGGCTTTGTGAATTTTACATACCATTTCCCTCTTGTCTGGATCAACAAACTCTTCTGGTTGCTCAATGTATACCTCTTCCTCAAGTATTCCATTTAGGAATGTAGACTTGACATCCATTTGGTATACCTTGAAGCCTTTATATGCAGCATAAGCAAGTAATATTCTTACTCTTTCTAGCCTAACAATAGGTGCAAAGGTCTCTCCATAGTCATTCTATTCTTCTTGTGCATACCCCTTGCATACTAGTCTTGCTTTATTTCTAGTAACTTCTTCATTCTCATTCAGTTTATTCCTAAATATCCATTTTGTACTGATGACATTCTTGTCATCTGGTCTCGATACAAGTGTCCATGTCTTATTTTTCTCTATATTCTCAATCTCTTCATTCATAGCACTTATCCATTCATCATTATCAAGTGCAGCATTGATAGATTTTGGCTCATAATCACAAATAAGACATCTTTTTTTTAGAGACTTACTTTTGCTTCTCATACCAGCCGTTTTATCTCCAATGATATGGTTTTGTTGATGGTTCCTTCTGACATATCTGGTGAGTACAGGTTCATCTCTTTGTTTATCATCTTGATCATCATTTTGTCCTTCATTTTGTTCTCCATCACTTGGTACATCATCTTGAGCAATATCTTGATTGTCGGTATTTGCAGCTTGATGCTCGGGTGCAATGATCTATTGTTTGGGAGCTCTACATTGTTGGTCAGGTAGAGTGTCAGGTTCCTCATTGTAAACAAACCTAATGTAGTCCTCTGGATCTTTAGTGCTTTCCTTTTTCATTCTTCTCTGCAAATTCATCTATCTTTACATTTGTACTTTCAACAATTTTGTTAGAGGCTTTATTGAGAAATTTATAAGCCTTGCTTTTGGTGGAACACCCTAGAAATATTCCTTCATCACTCTTGGAGTCAAGTTTTCCATTTCTATCATATTTTAAGATATAACATTGACTACCAAAAATTTTGAAATAACTCACATTGGGTGTGTATCCATACCAAAGCTCATAAGGTGTCTTCTTGGTGTCTTTCTTAAATTGTACTATGTTCAATGTGTAAACAAAAGTACTGATAGCTTCTCTCTAGAAGATTTGGGTGTTGCCTTTCTCTATCATGAGTGTCCTTGCACAGTCAACTATGGATATGTTCCTTCTTTCAGAAATTCCATTTTGGTGTGGTGTTCTCGGTGTAGAGATCTATCTTTTCATACCATTCTCAATGAAAAAGTTAGTGAATTCATCTGAAATAAATTCCCCTCCTCTATCTGATCTTAATCATTTCAATTCTTTACCACTTTGTTTCTCTAGCATTGCCTTGTACCATTTAAACATCTTAAATGCTTCAGATTTATCTTTTAGAAATATGGTTGTCATCATTCTAGACTAATCATCAACAAAGAGAATAAAATATCTATCTCCATAATAAATCTTTGTCCTCATGGGTCCACATAGGTCAGTATGGACTAATTGTAGAATGGCATCAGGTGTATGGGTTTTTCTTTTGAAACTAGACTTTGTCATCTTACCTTTTTGACAATAATTACACATGATATTGTCGGGCTTAGTCATCGTCGGTAAGCCTCTTACATTTCTCTTTTTGCTTATCTTTATCATGTTGTCAAAGTTCACATGACAATATTTTGTGCCACAACCATATGTCTTCATTTCTAGCCATCAAACAAGTGGTATCAGTATCATTCAGATAGAATAAGTTACCTTTTATCTACTCACCAGTACCAATCAGATTTCCTGATTCATTGAAGGTCTTTGCCTTCTTATTTTCAAATGTTACTCTGTGACCTGAATTATTCAACTGAGAAACACTCAATAGATTATAATTCAATCCTTTCACCCAATAAGAATTTTCACATTTTATCAGGTTATTCAACATTATAGTTCCTCTACCTTTAAATGGACAAGGTGTGTCATTACCCATTCTTACTGAACCACCATTATAGTATTCAAAAGTCTCAAAATTTTGCTTGTCACCATTCATATGGTGTATGCAACCACTATCTATGATCCAGACATCATTTTTACTAAATTTAGATATGAGTGCAGTTTCTACATACCTTTCTTCATCTTCATCTGAATCATCTTTTACTGCCACAAAAACTATCTCGATGTCTTCATCAGATTCGGTGTCACTATCATCATCTTTGCATTTTTCTAGGTAACTAGCCTTCTTTCCTTTGTCCTTGTAGTCTCGGGTATCTCTTCTTTCTGATTGTCAATTGCTTCTGTAATCACCTCTGTCAAACTTCTTTTCAAATGACTTGTCATTACTTCCGTCATCTTTTCTTCTGTTAGGACATCTTGCAGCAAAGTGTCCAATCTCTTTACAATTAGAAAAAACAAGTGGTAATTTACCTTTGTATTTACCTTTGCCCCTCTGCATTATTCTAGCCATAAGTGCTTCAATTTCATCAAGATCTTCTTCTTCACTTTCACTATCACTATCTTTTCTCATAGTGTGTTTATGACTTGATTTACTTATTCTCATAGAAGATTTGAATGCAAAATCTATGTTTGGTAAGACACTATTATAAAAATTATTCATCTCAAATGAAATCGTTCTTCCAATCAAGCTATCTAGAGTAACATTTCTATTTTCTACTGCTCCCATTTCTTGTATGGTAGATACTCTAATAGCATAAGTAGGCAGTAAGGTTCTTAGAATTTTACTTACCACTCTATCTTCTTCTAGTACACCTCCAACTCCTCAGATAGCATTCACTGCCTCTTTGATTCTTGTGTTGTACTGTGTGATGTTTTCACCTTCTTTCATTTTTAGATCATCAAACTTTCCTCTAAGGCTTTCTACCTTGGCTCTCAAAACATTCTTGTCACCACCATGTACAAGCATCAATTTGTCCCACATCTGCTTTGCTATTTTGTAGGTTTTGACATCTTCAAACTCAACATCAGAGAGTGAGGAAGAAATCTCTATCATCATGCAGCTGTGCTCATGCTTCTCTCTCATTTTTTCAACTGTGGGTGCTCCTATGGGCAACACATATTCAGTATCTAAGTATTGAGTAACATCATTTCCAATGCCTGATAAGTGGAGTCTTATTCTGCTTTGCCATGAAGCAAATTTGTCTTTGTTCAACTTGGGCACATCTCATATGTTCATCTTGTGATCTTTAGCTTAGGTCTTGAAAGCTTCCTTCTAAGCACACAAGCTCTGATACCAATTGTTAGTAATAACTAAGAGGGGGGGTGAATCATTAGCCTCAATTTTTAATCCTTAAATCAACCCTTAAAACTTATTACCACTTTTAAGCCTCTGGTTATACTTAGTCCTACAAGATGAATGCATCCATATACTTATATCAATTTACTACTTGTCAGAATGCTTTGTAAAACCTTCTTCTGTATGTTTACTAATAAGTAGTTTTCTATTTACCGAAACACAGTAAATAACTAGAGTATACCGATCAATCCAGAATTGCATATGTGAAATGTAAAACAGTAAAGCAATGAAACATAAACACATAACACATGGATTTTTAATGTGGAAACCCTATTAAGGGAAAAACCACAGGGACCGGTACCCCAAATTTTCACTCTTCTAAAGTGAACTCGGTTAAGAGTCAACCCTGTTAAAGGTTACAAACACACTATTAGGTGTGACCTTGTTAGAGGATTTAAAAGATAGTTTTTCACCTAGTATCTGGCATCTAATGCTACCATCCTTGATCAAACACTCACTTGGCCTATC